>JAPXFY010000309.1:47500-50000 GCA_030674185.1 Monoplex corrugatus
ACACAGTAAGCTTACACAAAGAACACAAAGAGGAACAACAAATGCTCACAAACTTACGTGGGAAAGAACATTAAACATTTCAAATGATAAATAGAAAAGTGTTGCAGTATCCATGTCTTAAACCCATGGCATACTATGGACCAGCGTTTGTTTCATATTTCATGAAGAGCACTCTTCGAACCCACACATTTAAGGCCCGTATGACATTTTGTAATCACACATCACATGAGAACTCAGATGAATTGTTAGCTGAACCTGTTTTCTGTATCGAAAAAAAAAAAAAAAGTTGGATAATCTGAGAATCAAAGACAAACTGATAAAGGAATATACTCCATCAAATGTGTTCTGAAAAATGTTGTTTTAACTTTGAAGAATTTAAAACTGACAGTAACTGCTGTATCGATTTGTCTCGCTTATAATGGATGGATATTTTCAATCAAACAATATTTAAGAATGGCTTGAAATTCAAACGAACGACAACATATTTTGAATGCACCCAGTGCATTAAGACCAATAATGTGTGAAATTCAAAATCAGTAATATTTTGAATGCACCCAGTGCATTAAGACCAATAATGTGTGAAATTCAAAATCAGTAATATTTTGAATGCACCCAGTGCATTAAGACCAATAATGTGTGAAATTTAAACGAACGACAGCATCAGTAATATTTTGAATGCTCTTAGTGCAGTATGACAAATAATGTGTGAAATTCAAACGAACGACAGCATCAGTAATATTTTGAATGCACCCAGTGCAGTATGACAAATAATGTGTGAAATTCAAACGAACGACAGCATCAGTAATAATTTGAATGCACCCAGTGCAGTATGACAAATAATGTGTGAAATTCAAACGAACGACAGCATCAGTAATATTTTGAATGCTCTTAGTGCAGTATGACAAATAATGTGTGAAATTCAAACGAACGACAGCATCAGTAATATTTTGAATGCTCTTAGTGCAGTAAGACCAATAATGTGTGCACAAAAAGGGGCAAAACTCTACAATGAAGAAATTGAAATTGATAATGGTACACCAAGCTGTTGCCTAAAGTGGTCAGAGAAAGTAAACTTTAATGTTTCATTGGAAAAGGCTTCTGCAGTGGACGTGCATATACGTTCCACAGCATTACAAGCAAACGGCTGTCTTCGTCGGTCACATCGCTTCATAATTCATAACGTTTTTGAAGTATGAAATACACTGGTGTTGGAAATGGCAGCCTGCTTTCTATTGATACACAATTTAGCTAGCTGGAAATGAAACAGTGTGGTGTCCCTGATGTTCAAAATATTTTTTTTTGAACTTTTCTATCAAGGACTCTGCTATCAAAACCAGTGAATTAGACCCCCTCCCGGCTTCTGTTTTGACACAATGTTTGGATACTCTACTCCCATTCTTTACATCTGTCATCAATCATTCACTGGTGTCAGGCATCTTCCCAAGCTCATTCAAATCAGCTATTGTCAAACCTCTCCTAAAGAAACCTTCTCTTGATCCAGATATTCTCAAAAACTACCGGCCTGTCTCCAATCTCCCCTTTCTTTCCAAGGTAACTGAAAAAATTATTTTACACCACTTCTAGAACATCTTGAATCGAACCATTTATTATATCCCAATCAGTCAGCATATAGATCAGGACATAGCACTGAAACTGCTTTATTGAAAATTGTGAACGATCTTCTGACATCCCTTGATGATGGTGACATTTCTCTTCTCTCTCTCTTAGATTTGTCTGCTGCCTTCGACACTATAGACCATGAGATACTGCTTTGGCGCCTCCACAACTGCTACGGAATTTCTGGCTCCGCTCTCTCCTGGTTTCAGTCATATCTCTCTGACCGCACACAGACTGTATCTGTAAATGGCTTGCCCTCACCTCCTTCAGCCCTCAGATATGGCGTTCCTCAAGGATCCGTCCTGGGTCCAGTTCTCTTTGTTTTGTACACGCAGCCTCTCGCAAATATTATTCTCCGCCATTCTGTATCACATCATAGCTTCTCAGATGACAATCAAATTTACAATTCTGGTCCCATCTCTAATGTAAACAACATCGTACAAACCACTAAAGCCTGCATTTCCGACGTGAAAGACTGGATGACTTGCAACAAATTACAACTAAACCAAGACAAAACTGAAATGATTTTCATTACTCCTAAAAAACTTCTCAACTGTGACTTAATTCCATCTTCCATATCACTGAATAGGACAGACATCACCCTCTCCCAAAAAGTTAAGAATCTAGGTGTCACCATCGACAACACTCTTAACTTTCAGCAGCATGTCTCAAACATCTGTCGTGTCTGTTACCTTGAACTTCGTAGAATAGGTTCCATCCGTCATCTCCTTACTCTCGAAGCTACTAAAATATTAGTTTGTGCTTTCGTTCTTTCTCGTCTTGACTATTGTAATTCCCTTCTGTCTGGTTCCCCAAAACAGCTCCTTGACAAACTTCAGAAAGTACAGAACCATGCCGCTCGGCTAGTATTTCGGTCTTCCAA
>JAPXFY010000309.1:62500-65290 GCA_030674185.1 Monoplex corrugatus
AAGGGAGAGAGAGGGGAGAACAGAGGAAAGGGGGAGGAGAGGGGGGAGAGAGAAAGAGAGAGAAAGGGGGGAGGAGAAGGGGGACAGAGAGAGAGGGGAGAGGAGACGAAGAGAGGGGAGAGAGAGGAAGACGAGAGAAGGGAAAGGAGAGAGAGAGACCCCGAAGGAGGGAGAGGGGGAGGAGGCACAAAGAAAGGGGAGAGAGAGAGAGACAGAGAGAAGGGAAAAAAGAGAGAACGAGAGAAAAAGGGAGAGAGAAAGGGGGGTGAGAGGAAAGAGAGGAGGGGAGGGGGGGGCGGAGAGGGAGAGAGAGAGCAGGAGAGAAAAGGGGGAAGGAAGAGACAGAGAGAGAGGGAGAGAGAGAGAGAGACGAGAGGAGGGAGAGAGAGAGAAGAAGAAGGGGGGAAGAGAAGGAAAAGAGGGTGAGGGAAAAAAGGGGAGAGAGGGGGAAAAGAGAGAGGGAGAGAAGGGGGAGGAGAGAAGACAGAGAAAAGGGGGAGAAGAGGGACAGAGAGGAGGGGAAGAGAGAGGGGGAGACAGAAGGAGGGGAGAGGAGAGAGACAGAGAGAGGGGAGAAGGGGGAGAGAAGAGAGAAGGGGAGAAGAAAGAACAGAGAGATGGAGGAGGGGAGAGACGAGAGAGGGGAGAGAGAGAGAGAACACAAAGAAAGGGAGAGAGGGGAGGAGACAGAGAGAAAGGGAAAAAGAGAGAGAGACAGAGAGAAAGGGAGAAGGGGGAGAGACAGAAGAAAGGGAGAGAGAAAGAGAGGGGTAGAGAGAGAAAAGAGGGGGAGGGAGAGAGAGGAGACAGAGAGGAGGGGAGGAGAGGAAAACAGAGAGAAAGGGAGAGAGAGAGAGAGAAGAGAAGGGGAGAGAGAGAAGAGAAGAGAGAGAGGGGAGAGGAGAGAGAGCACAAAAAAGGGGGGAAAAGGGGAGAGACAGAAGAAAAGGGAAAGGAGAGGAGCAGAGAGAAAGGGAGAGAGAAAGAGAGGGGTAGAGAGAGAAAGAGAGAGGAGGGGAGGGGAGAGAGAGAAGAGAGGAGGGAGAGGGGAGAGAGAGGAAAGGGGAGGGGGGGAGAGGGGAGAGACAGAGAGAAAGGGGGGAGGGGAGGACAAAGAGGGAGAGAAGGGAAGAAAGAGACAGAGAGAGGGGGAGGGAAAAGGGGAGAGAGAAGAGAGAGAGAGGGGAGAGGGAGAAGAAAGGGGAGAGGAAAGAGAGAGGGAAACAGAGAGAAAGAGGAGAGAGGGAGAGAGACAGAGGAGAGGGAGGGGGAGAGAAGAGAGAGAGGAAAGGGTAGAGGGGGGAGAGAGAGAGAGACAGAAGGAGAAGGGGAAAAAGAGAGAGAGACAGAGAGGGAGGAAAGGGGGAGGGAGAAGAGAGAAGGAGAGAAAAGAGAGGAGAGAAAGAAGGGGGGGAGGAGGGACAGAGAGAAGAGAGAGAGAGGAGAGGAGAGGAAAAAAGACAGAGAAAGAGGGAGAGAGAGAGAGAGGGAGAGGGGAGAAAGAGAGGGAAAAGGAGAAGGGGAAAGAGAGAGAGAGAGAAAAGAGAGGGGGGAGAGAGAAGAAGAGAGAGAGAGAAGAGGGGAAGAGAGAGAGGGGGAGAGAGGGACAGAAAGGGGAAAGAGAGGGGGAGCAGAGGAGAGGGGGGAAAAGGAGAAGGGAGAGACAGGAAAGGGGGAGGGGAGAAGAGAGAGACAGAGAAGAGGGGGAAAAAGAGAAAAGAGAAAGGGAGAGAGAGAGGAAGGGGGGAGAGGGGAGAGAGAGGAAGAGAGAGAGAGAGAGGGGGGGAAAAGAGAGAAGAAAAAGAAAGAAGAGGAAGAAGAAAAGGGGGAAAGGAAAGGAAGAGAAAGAGAGAAGGAGAGAAAGGAGAGAGGGGAAAAAGGGAGAGGAGAAAAAGAGAGGAAGAGAGAAAAGGGGGGGGGAGAGAAGGAGGAGAGGGAGAGAGAGAGGGAAAAAGAGAGGGAGAGAGAGAGAGGGAAAAAGAGGGAGAGAGAGAGGAGGAGAGAAAGAGAGAGAGAGAGAGAAAGAGAAGAGAGAGAAGGGCAGAGGGGAGGAGAGGACAGGAGAAAGGGAGGGAAAAGAGAGAGAGAGAGAGGGGGAGAGGAAGAGAGAAGAAAAAGGGGGAGGGGAGAGAGGGAGAAAGAGAGAGAAGAAAGAGGAAAGAAGGAAGAGAGGGAAAAGAGAGAGAGAGGGAGAGAGGGGGGAGAGAGAGAAAGAGAGAGGGGGGGAACAAAGAGAAAAGGAAGAGAGAAGGGAGAAGAGAGGAGAGAGAAAGAGGAGGGAGGAAAAGGAGGGGAGGGGAAAAAAGAGAGAGGGGGGAAAAGAGAAAGAGGAGGAGAGAGAGGAGAAAGGGGGAGGGGGGAGAGAGAGAGGGAGAAAAGGAAAGGAGAGAGAGAGAGAGGGGGAGGGGAAGGGAGGGGGGCGACCAAGGGGAGAGGGAGAGGAGGGGAAAAAGGGGAAAGGGGAGACAGGGAGCAGAGAGAGACGAGGGAAAAGGAGACAGAGAGAACAGGGGAGAGAGAGGGGGGGAAAAAGAGAGAGACAGAGGAGGGACAGGAAAAGAGAAAAGAGGGAGAGAGAGACAGAGAGAAGGGGAAGAGAGAGGAAAGGAGAGAGGAAGAGAGAGAGAGAGAGAGAGGAAGAGAGAGAGGGGGAGAGGAAGAGAAGAGAGAGAGGGAAAAGAGAGAGAGGGGAGAAAGAGAGAGAGAGAGAGAGAAAGAGAGAGAAAGAAGGGTAGAGGGAGAGACAGAGAGAGAGAGAAAAAAAGAGGGGGAGAGGGGAAAAAAGAAAAG
>JAPXFY010003095.1:2500-17500 GCA_030674185.1 Monoplex corrugatus
TGCCTATCAATTAACATCAGGAAGAGAGTTCTTGAAAGTTATATAGAACCAATACTGTTGTATGGATGTGAGGCGTGGACAGTCAGCTCGCAAAGCCAGAACAAGATTGAGGCAGCTGAGATGTGGTTTCTAAGAAGAATGTTGAGAGTTCCATGGACAGCAAAGAAAGCAAACGAGACAGTCTTGATGGAGGTAGACACAAGTAGATCACTCATAAGGAAGATTAGGAAAAGACAGGCAACATTTATAGGCCATTTTATGAGGAAGGGGGATTTGGAGCACCTGGTCACAACGGGAAAGCTGGAGGGAAAGAGAGCACCAGGTAGATCCAGGGAGAAAATGCTGGACGGAGTTGCAGAGTGGCTGGGAACGAGGAGGGGGGGGGGGAGATGCTAGGGGCAACGAGAGATAGAGACAGATGGAAGTCCATGATCGCCAACGCCATGCGGCAGGGCACCTGATGATGATGATGAGCAGACAATGGCGTCTCAGATCTGGAAATCGGATCTGGAAACTGGGTGTAGAAAAAACTATTGTGTCTAAGTGGTATCTTTACGCTTAATTTTCGTGAGCATCGATATGTAAAAAGATAAATAGACTTGCCATTGAATATGTTTTGCAGAAATTTTTACCGAAATGTTTCATACTTTAAGCTGAACAAGGAGTCAGGCTTAAAAAAAGGTTAGATTGATCTGTTATCAATGTTACAAATATCATTACCAAAATACAAAAGGGGAGGAGGAGGAGAGAATGTTAATAAGGCTTGACCATCTTTGTTATCCATTACTTCCTCCCAGTTATGCTATCATCTTGAAAGTTCATGGAGATCCATTTAATGACAATTCGGATAAAGCCTGCGTCTTTTTCCCCACCTCAGCTGATTAATCAATAATAAATTAATTAAAGGAGCTGATGTCTTCACAAGAATGGTATATGACTGCTTTAAGGCGGGGATGAAGAACGGTCCTACACGCAAACAAATGCGCCATCACTGATAGATAGATAGGTTTGTATGGATGTATGTTCTTAGATAGGGTGTTAGATTGATAGGTTTGTATGGATGTATGTTCTTAGATAGAGTGTTAGATTGATAGGTTTGTATGGATGTATGTTCTTAGATAGGGTGTTAGATAGATAGGTTTGTATGGATGGATGTTCTTAGATAGGATGTTAGATAGATAGGTTTGTATGGATGGATGTTCTTACATAGGGTGCTAGATAGATAGGTTTTATGGATATTTGTTCTTAGATAGGGTGTTAGATAGATAGGTTTGTATGGATGTTTGTTCTTACATAGGGTGCTAGATAGATAGGTTTGTATGGATGTTTGTTCTTAGATAGGGTGTTAGATAGATAGGTTTGTATGGATGTTTGTTCTTAGATAGGGTGCTAGATAGATAGGTATGTATGGATGTATGTTCCTAGATAGGGTGCTAGATAGATAGGTTTCTATGGATGTTTGTTCTTACATTGGGTGCTAGATAGATAGGTTTGTATGGATGTTTGTTCTTAGATAGGGTGTTAGATAGATAGGTTTGTATGGATGTTTGTTCTTAGATAGGGTGTTAGATAGATAGGTTTGTATGGATGTTTGTTCTTAGATAGGGTGTTAGATAGATAGGTTTGTATGGATGTTTGTTCTTACATAGGGTGTTAGATAGATTGGTTTGTATGGATGTTTGTTCTTAGATAGGGTGCTAGATAGATAGGTTTGTATGGATGTTTGTTCTTACATAGGGTGCTAGATAGATAGGTTTGTATGGATGTTTGTTCTTAGATAGGATGTTAGATAGATAGGTTTGTATGGATGTTTGTTCTTAGATAAGGTGCTAGATAGATAGGTTTGTATGGATGTATGTTCTTAGATAGGGTGTTAGATAGATATGTTTGTATGGATGTATGTTCTTAGATAGGGTGTTAGATAGATACGTTTGTATGGATGTTTGTTCTTAGATAGGGTGTTAGATAGATAGGTTTGTATGGATGTATGTTCTTAGATAGGGTGTTAGATAGATAGGTTTGTATGGATGTTTGTTCTTACATAGGGTGTTAGATAGATAGGTTTGTATGGATGTTTGTTCTTAGATAGGGTGTTAGATAGATAGGTTTGTATGGATGTTTGTTCTTAGATAGGGTGCTAGACAGATAGGTTTGTATGGATGTTTCTTCTTAGATAGGTTGCTAGATAGATTGGTTTGTATGGATGTTTATTCTTAGATAGGATGCTACATAGTTTTGTATAGATGTATGTTCTTAGAAAGGGTGCTAGATAGATAGATTTGTAAGAATGTATATACTTAGATAGAGTGCTAGATAGGTTTGTATGAATGTATGTTCTTAGATAGCGTGCTAGATAGGTTTGTATAGATGTATGTTCTTAAATAGGGTGTTAGATAGGTTTGTATGGATGTATGTTCTTAGATAGTGTGATAGATAGGTTTGTATGGATGTATGTTCTTAGATGGGGTGCTAGATAGGTTTGTATGGATGTATGTTCTTAGATAGGGTGCTAGATAGGTTTGTATGGATGTATGTTCTTAGATGGGGTGCTAGATAGGTTTGTATAGATGTATGTTCTTAGATAGGGTGCTAGATAGGTTTGTATAGATGTATGTTCTTAGATAGTGTGATAGATAGGTTTGTATAGATGTATGTTCTTAGATAGGGTGCTAGATAGGTTTGTATGGATGTATGTTCTTAGATGGGGTGCTAGATAGGTTTGTATAGATGTATGTTCTTAGAAAGTGTGCTAGATAGGTTTGTATAGATGTATGTTCTTAGAAAGGGTGCTAGATAGGTTTGTATAGATGTATGTTCTTAGAAAGTATGCTAGATAGATAGATTTGTAAGAATGTATATACTTAGATAGGGTGCTAGATAGGTTTGTATGAATGTATGTTCTTAGATAGGGTGCTAGATAGGTTTGTATAGATGTATGTTCTTAGATAGGGTGCTAGATGGGTTTGTATGGAAATATGTTCTTAGATAGTGTGCTAGATAGGTTTGTATGGATGTATGTTCTTAGATAGGGTGCTAGATAGGTTTGTATGGAAGTATGTTCTTAGATAGTGTGCTAGATAGGTTTCTATAGATGTATGTTCTTAGATAGGGTGCTAGATAGGTTTGTATAGATATATGTTCTTAGAAAGGGTGCTAGATAGGTTTGTATAGATGTATGTTCTTAGAAAGGTGCTAGATAGGTTTGTATGGATGTTTGTTCTTAGATAGGGTGCTAAATAGGTTTGTATGGATGTATGTTATTAGATAGGATGCTAGATATGTTTGTATGGATGTATGTTCTTAGATAGGGTGCTAGATAGGTTTGTATAGATTTATGTTCTTAGAAACGGTGCTAGATAGGTTTGTATAGATTTATGTCCTTAGAAACGATGCTAGATAGGTTTGTATAGATGTATGTTCTTAGAAACGGTGCTAGATAGGTTTGTATAGATTTATGTTCTTAGAAACGGTGCTAGATAGGTTTGTATAGATTTATGTTCTTAGAAACGGTGCTAGATAGGTTTGTATAGATGTATGTTCTTAGAAAGGGTGCTAGATAAGTTTGTATGGATGTATGTTCTTAGATAGTGTGCTAGATAGGTTTGTATGAATGTATGTTCTTAGATAGGGTGCTAGATAGGTTTGTATAGATGTATGTTCTTAAATAGGGTGTTAGATAGGATTGTATGAATGTATGTTCTTAGATAGGGTGCTAGATAGGTTTGCATGGATGTATGTTCTTAGATAGGGTGCTAGATAGGTTTGTATAGATGTATGTTCTTAGATAGGGTGCTAGATAGGTTTGTATAGATGTATGTTCTTAGAAAGTGTGCTAGATAGGTTTGTATAGATGTATGTTCTTAGAAAGGGTGCTAGATAGGTTTGTATAGATGTATGTTCTTAGAGAGGGTGCTAGATAGGTTTGTATAGATGTATGTTCTTAGAAAGGATTTTAGATAGATAGATTTGTAAGAATGTATATACTTAGATAGGGTGCTAGATAGGTTTGTATGAATGTATGTTCTTAGATAGGGTGCTAGATAGGTTTGTATAGATGTATGTTCTTAGATAGGGTGCTAGATAGGTTTGTATGGATGTATGTTCTTAGATAGGGTGCGAGATAGGTTTGTATCGATGTATGTTCTTAGATAGGGTGATAGATAGGTTTGTATAGATGTATGTTCTTAGATAGGGTGTTAGATTGATAGGTTTGTATGGATGTATGTTCTTAGATAGAGTGTTAGATTGATAGGTTTGTATGGATGTATGTTCTTAGAAAGGGTGTTAGTTAGATAGGTTTGTATGGATGGATGTTCTTAGATAGGGTGCTAGATAGATAGGTTTTATGGATATTTGTTCTTAGATAGGGTGTTAGATAGATAGGTTTTTATGGATGCTTGTTCTTAGATAGGGTGCTAGATAGAAAGGTTTGTATGGATGTTTGTTCTTACATAGGGTGCTAGATAGATAGGTTTGTATGGATGTTTGTTCTTAGATAGGGTGTTAGATAGATAGGTTTGTATGGATGTTTGTTCTTAGATAGGGTGCTAGATAGATAGGTATGTATGGATGTATGTTCCTAGATAGGGTGCTAGATAGATAGGTTTGTATGGATGTTTGTTCTTACATTGGGTGCTAGATAGATAGGTTTGTATGGATGTTTGTTCTTAGATAGGATGTTAGATAGATAGGTTTGTATGGATGTTTGTTCTTAGATAAGGTGCTAGATAGATAGGTTTGTATGGATGTATGTTCTTAGATAGGGTGTTAGATAGATATGTTTGTATGGATGTATGTTCTTAGATAGGGTGTTAGATAGATACGTTTGTATGGATGTTTGTTCTTAGATAGGGTGTTAGATAGATAGGTTTGTATGGATGTATGTTCTTAGATAGGGTGTTAGATATATAGGTTTGTATGGATGTTTGTTCTTACATAGGGTGTTAGATAGATAGGTTTGTATGGATGTATGTTCTTAGATAGGGTGTTAGATATATAGGTTTGTATGGATGTATGTTCTTAGATAGGGTGTTAGATAGATAGGTTTGTATGGATGTTTGTTCTTAGATAGGGTGCTAGACAGATGGGTTTGTATGGATGTTTCTTCTTAGATAGGTTGCTAGATAGATTGGTTTGTATGGATGTTTATTCTTAGATAGGATGCTACATAGTTTTGTATAGATGTATGTTCTTAGAAAGGGTGCTAGATAGATAGATTTGTAAGAATGTATATACTTAGATAGAGTGCTAGATAGGTTTGTATGAATGTATGTTCTTAGATAGGGTGCTAGATAGGTTTGTATAGATGTATGTTCTTAGTTAGGGTGCTAGATAGGTTTGTATGGATGTATGTTCTTAGATAGGGTGCGAGATAGGTTTGTATAGATGTATGTTCTTAGATAGGGTGTTAGATTGATAGGTTTGTATGGATGTATGTTCTTAGATAGAGTGTTAGATTGATAGGTTTGTATGGATGTATGTTCTTAGAAAGGGTGTTAGATAGATAGGTTTGTATGGATGGATGTTCTTAGATAGGTGCTAGATAGATAGGTTTTATGGATATTTGTTCTTAGATAGGGTGTTAGATAGATAGGTTTGTATGGATGCTTGTTCTTAGATAGGGTGCTAGATAGAAAGGTTTGTATGGATGTTTGTTCTTACATAGGATGTTAGATAGATAGGTTTGTATGGATGTTTGTTCTTAGATAGGGTGTTAGATAGATAGGTTTTTATGGATGTTTGTTCTTAGATAGGGTGCTAGATAGATAGGTATGTATGGATGTATGTTCCTAGATAGGGTGCTAGATAGATAGGTTTGTATGGATGTTTGTTCTTACATTGGGTGCTAGATAGATAGGTTTGTATGGATGTTTGTTCTTAGATAGGGTGTTAGATAGATTGGTTTGTATGGATGTTTGTTCTTAGATAAGGTGCTAGATAGATAGGTTTGTATGGATGTTTGTTCTTAGATAAGGTGCTAGATAGATAGGTTTGTATGGATGTATGTTCTTAGATAGGGTGCTAGATAGATAGGTTTGTATGGATGTTTGTTCTTAGATAGGATGTTAGATAGATAGGTTTGTATGGATGTTTGCTCTTAGATAAGGTGCTAGATAGATAGGTTTGTATGGATGTATGTTCTTAGATAGGGTGCTAGATAGATAGGTTTGTATGGATGTTTGTTCTTACATAGTGTGTTAGATAGATATGTTTGTATGGATGTATGTTCTTAGATAGGGTGTTAGATAGATACGTTTGTATGGATGTTTGTTCTTAGATAGGGTGTTAGATAGATATGTTTGTATGGATGTATGTTCTTAGATAGGGTGTTAGATATATAGGTTTGTATGGATGTTTGTTCTTACATAGGGTGTTAGATAGATAGGTTTGTATGGATGTATGTTCTTAGATAGGGTGTTAGATATATAGGTTTGTATGGATGTATGTTCTTAGATAGGGTGTTAGATAGATAGGTTTGTATGGATGTATGTTCTTAGATAGGGTGTTAGATATATAGGTTTGTATGGATGTATGTTCTTAGATAGGGTGCTAGACGGATGGGTTTGTATGGATGTTTGTTCTTAGATAGGGTGCTAGACAGATGGGTTTGTATGGATGTTTCTTCTTAGATAGGTTGCTAGATAGATTGGTTTGTATGGATGTTTATTCTTAGATAGGATGCTACATAGTTTTGTATAGATGTATGTTCTTAGAAAGGGTGCTAGATAGATAGATTTGTAAGAATGTATATACTTAGATAGAGTGCTAGATAGGTTTGCATGAATGTATGTTCTTAGATAGCGTGCTAGATAGGTTTGTATAGATGTATGTTCTTAAATAGGGTGTTAGATAGGTTTGTATGGATGTATGTTCTTAGATAGGGTGCTAGATAGGTTTGTATGGATGTATGTTCTTAGATGGGGTGCTAGATAGGTTTGTATAGATGTATGTTCTTAGATAGTGTGATAGATAGGTTTGTATAGATGTATGTTCTTAGATAGGGTGCTAGATAGGTTTGTATAGATGTATGTTCTTAGATAGGGTTCTAGATAGGTTTGTATAGATGTATGTTCTTAGATAGGGTGCTAGATAGGTTTGTATAGATGTATGTTCTTAGATAGTGTGATAGATAGGTTTGTATAGATGTATGTTCTTAGATAGGGTGCTAGATAGGTTTGTATGGATGTATGTTCTTAGATGGGGTGCTAGATAGGTTTGTATAGATGTATGTTCTTAGATAGGGTGCTAGATAGGTTTGTATAGATGTATGTTCTTAGATAGTGTGATAGATAGGTTTGTATAGATGTATGTTCTTAGATAGTGTGATAGATAGGTTTGTATAGATGTATGTTCTTAGATAGGGTGCTAGATAGGTTTGTATAGATGTATGTTCTTAGATAGGGTGCTAGATAGGTTTGTATAGATGTATGTTCTTAGATAGGGTGCTAGATAGGTTTGTATAGATGTATGTTCTTAGATAGTGTGATAGATAGGTTTGTATAGATGTATGTTCTTAGATAGGGTGCTAGATAGGTTTGTATGGATGTATGTTCTTAGATGGGGTGCTAGATAGGTTTGTATAGATGTATGTTCTTAGAAAGTGTGCTAGATAGGTTTGTATAGATGTATGTTCTTAGAAAGGGTGCTAGATAGGTTTGTATAGATGTATGTTCTTAGAAAGTATGCTAGATAGATAGATTTGTAAGAATGTATATACTTAGATAGGGTGCTAGATAGGTTTGTATGAATGTATGTTCTTAGATAGGGTGCTAGATAGGTTTGTATAGATGTATGTTCTTAGATAGGGTGCTAGATGGGTTTGTATGGAAATATGTTCTTAGATAGTGTGCTAGATAGGTTTGTATGGATGTATGTTCTTAGATAGGGTGCTAGATAGGTTTGTATGGAAGTATGTTCTTAGATAGTGTGCTAGATAGGTTTCTATAGATGTATGTTCTTAGATAGGGTGCTAGATAGGTTTGTATAGATATATGTTCTTAGAAAGGGTGCTAGATAGGTTTGTATAAATGTATGTTCTTAGAAAGGTGCTAGATAGGTTTGTATGGATGTTTGTTCTTAGATAGGGTGCTAAATAGGTTTGTATGGATGTATGTTATTAGATAGGATGCTAGATAGGTTTGTATGGATGTATGTTCTTAGATAGGGTGCTAGATAGGTTTGTATAGATTTATGTTCTTAGAAACGGTGCTAGATAGGTTTGTATAGATTTATGTTCTTAGAAACGGTGCTAGATAGGTTTGTATAGATGTATGTTCTTAGAAACGGTGCTAGATAGGTTTGTATAGATTTATGTTCTTAGAAACGGTGCTAGATAGGTTTGTATAGATTTATGTTCTTAGAAACGGTGCTAGATAGGTTTGTATAGATGTATGTTCTTTGAAAGGGTGCTAGATAAGTTTGTATGGATGTATGTTCTTAGATAGTGTGCTAGATAGGTTTGTATGAATGTATGTTCTTAGATAGGGTGCTAGATAGGTTTGTATAGATGTATGTTCTTAAATAGGGTGTTAGATAAGATTGTATGAATGTATGTTCTTAGATAGGGTGCTAGATAGGTTTGCATGGATGTATGTTCTTAGATAGGGTGCTAGATAGGTTTGTATAGATGTATGTTCTTAGAAAGGGTGCTAGATAGGTTTGTATAGATGTATGTTCTTAGAAAGGGTGCTAGATAGGTTTGTATAGATGTATGTTCTTAGAAAGGGTGCTAGATAGGTTTGTATAGATGTATGTTCTTAGAAAGGATTTTAGATAGATAGATTTGTAAGAATGTATATACTTAGATAGGGTGCTAGATAGGTTTGTATGAATGTATGTTCTTAGAAACGGTGCTAGATAGGTTTGTATAGATGTATGTTCTTAGTTAGGGTGCTAGATAGGTTTGTATGGATGTATGTTCTTAGATAGGGTGCGAGATAGGTTTGTATCGATGTATGTTCTTAGTTAGGGTGCTAGATAGGTTTGTATAGATGTATGTTCTTAGATAGGGTGCGAGATAGGTTTGTATCGATGTATGTTCTTAGTTAGGGTGCTAGATAGGTTTGTATAGATGTATGTTCTTAGATAGGGTGATAGATAGGTTTGTATAGATGTATGTTCTTAGATAGGGTGATAGATAGGTTTGTATAGATGTATGTTCTTAGATAGGGTGATAGATAGGTTTGTATAGATGTATGTTCTTAGATAGGGTGCGAGATAGGTTTGTATAGATGTATGTTCTTAGATAGGGTGCGAGATAGGTTTGTATCGATGTATGTTCTTAGATAGGGTGATAGATAGGTTTGTATAGATGTATGTTCTTAGATAGGGTGCTAGATAGGTTTGTATGGATGTATGTTCTTAGATAGGGTGCGAGATAGGTTTGTATAGATGTATGTTCTTAAATAGGGTGCTAGATAGGTTTGTATAGATGCATGTTCTTAGATAGGGTGCTAGATAGGTTTGTATAGATGTATGTTCTTAGAAAGGGTGCTAGATAGGTTTGTATAGATGTATGTTCTTAGAAAGGGTGCTAGATAGGTTTGTATGATGTATGTTCTTAGAAAGGGTGCTAGATAGGTTTGTATAGATGTATGTTCTTAGAAAGGGTGCTAGATAGGTTTTATGGATGTATGTTCTTAGATAGGGTGCTAGATAGGTTTGTATAGATGTATGTTCTTAGAAAGGGTGCTAGATAGGTTTGTATGGATGTATGTTCTTAGATAGGGTGCTAGATAGGTTTGTATAGATGTATGTTCTTAGAAAGGGTGCTAGATAGGTTTGTATAGATGTATGTTCTTAGAAAGGGTGCTAGATAGATAGATTTGTAAGAATGTATATACTTAGATAGGGTGCTAGATAGGTTTGTATGGATGTATGTTCTTAAATAGGGTGCTAGATAGGTTTGTATGGATCTAGATAGATAGGTTTGTATGGATCTAGATAGATAGGTTTGTATGGATCTAGATAGATAGGTTTGTATGGATCTAGATAGATAGGTTTGTATGAATCTAGATAGATAGGTTAGTATGAATCTAGATGGATAGGTTTGTATGGATCTAGATAGATAGGTTTGTATGGATCTAGATAGATAGGTTTGTATGGATCTAGATAGATAGGTTTGTATGGATCCAAATAGATAGGTTTGTATGAATCTAGATAGATAGGTTTGTATGAGTCTAGATAGATAGGTTTGTATGAACTAGATAGATAGGTTTGTATGAATCTAGATAGATAGGTTTGTATGAATCTAGATAGGCAGGTTTGTATGAATCTAGATAGATAGATTGGTTTGTATGAATCTAGATAGATAGGTTAGTATGAATGCATATTCTCAGATAGGGTGTTAGATAGATAGGTTTGTATGGATCTAGATAGATAGGGTTGTATGAATCTAGATAGATAGGTTCGTATGAATCTAGATAGATAGATAGGTTTGTATGAATCTAGATAGATAGGTTCGTATGAATCTAGATAGATAGATAGGGTTGTATGAATCTAGATAGATAGGTTTGTATGAATCTAGATAGATAGGTTTGTATGAATCTAGACAGATAGGTTCGTATGAATCTAGATAGATAGATAGGTTTGTATGAATCTAGATAGATAGGTTAGTATGAATGCATATTTTCAGATATGGTGCTAGATAGGTTTGTATGGATGTATGTTCTTAGAATGGGTGCTAGATAGGTTTGTATGGATCTAGATAGATAGGTTTGTATGAATCTAGATATATAGGTTTGTATGGATCTAGATAGATAGGTTTGTATGGATCTAGATAGATAGGTTTGTATGAATCTAGATAGATAGGTTAGTATGAATCTAGATGGATAGGTTTGTATGGATCTAGATAGATAGGTTTGTATGGATCTAGATAGATAGGTTTGTATGAATCTAGATAGATAGGTTAGTATGAATCTAGATGGATAGGTTTGTATGGATCTAGATAGATAGGTTTGTATGGATCTAGATAGATAGGTTTGTATGGATCCAGATAGATAGGTTTGTATGGATCTAGATAGATAGGTTTGTATGAATCTAGATAGATAGGTTTGTATGAGTCTAGATAGATAGATTTGTATGAACTAGATAGATAGGTTTGTATGAATCTAGATAGATAGGTTTCTATGAATCTAGATAGGCAGGTTTGTATGAATCTAGATAGATAGATAGGTTTGTATGAATCTAGATAGATAGGTTAGTATGAATGCATATTCTCAGATAGGGTGCTAGATAGATAGGTTTGTATGGATCTAGATAGATAGGGTTGTATGAATCTAGATAGATAGGTTCGTATGAATCTAGATAGATAGATAGGTTTGTATGAATCTAGATAGATAGGTTCGTATGAATCTAGATAGATAGATAGGGTTGTAATGAATTTAGATAGATAGATTTGTATGAATCTAGACAGATAGGTTTGTATAAATCTAGATAGATAGGGTTGCATAAATCTAGATAGATAGGTTTGTATAAATCTAGAAAGATAGGGTTGTATAAATCTAGAAAGATAGGTTTCTATGAATCTAGATAGGCAGGTTTGTATGAATCTAGATAGATAGATAGGTTTGTATGAATCTAGATAGATAGGTTAGTATGAATGCATATTCTCAGATAGGGTGCTAGATAGATAGGTTTGTATGGATCTAGATAGATAGGGTTGTATGAATCTAGATAGATAGGTTCGTATGAATCTAGATAGATAGATAGGTTTGTATGAATCTAGATAGATAGGTTCGTATGAATCTAGATAGATAGATAGGGTTGTATGAATCTAGATAGATAGATTTGTATGAATCTAGACAGATAGGTTTGTATAAATCTAGATAGATAGGGTTGCATAAATCTAGATAGATAGGTTTGTATAAATCTAGAAAGATAGGGTTGTATAAATCTAGAAAGATAGAGTTGTATAAATCTAGATAGATAGGTTTGTATAAATCTAGAAAGATAGGGTTGTATAAATCTACACAGATAGGTTTGTATAAATCTAGACAGATAGGTTTGTATAAATCTAGATGGATAGGGTTGTATAAATCTAGAAAGATAGGGTTGTATAAATCTAGACAGATAGGTTTGTATAAATCTAGACAGATAGGTTTGTATAAATCTAGATAGATAGGGTTGTATAAATCTAGAAAGATAGGTTTGTATAAATCTAGACAGATAGGTTTGTATAAATCTAGAAAGATAGGGTTGTATGAATCTAGACAGATAGGTTTGTATAAATCTAGAAAGATAGAGTTGTATAAATCTATACAGATAGGTTTGTATAAATTTAGAAAGATAGGTTTGCATAAATCTAGAAAGATAGGGTTGTATAAATCTAGACAGATAGGTTTGCATAAATCTAGACAGATAGGTTTGTATAAATCTAAACAGATAGATTTGTATAAATCTAGACAGATAGGTTTGCATAAATCTAGAAAGATAGGGTTGTATAAATCTAGACAGATAGGGTTGTATAAATCTAGAAAGATAGGGTTGTATAAATCTAGACAGATAGGTTTGTATAAATCTAGAAAGATAGGGTTGTATGAATCTAGAAAGATAGGGTTGTATAAATCTAGAAAGATAGGGTTGTATAAATCTAGACAGATAGGTTTTTTATAAATCTAGAAAGATAGGGTTGTATGAATCTAGAAAGATAGGTTTGTATAAATCTAGAAAGATAGGGTTGTATGAATCTAGAAAGATAGGGTTGTATAAATCTAGAAAGATAGGTTTGTATAAATCTAGACAGATAGGTTTGTATAAATCTAGAAAGATAGGGTTGTATGAATCTAGACAGATAGGTTTGTATAAATCTAGAAAGATAGAGTTGTATAAATCTAGACAGATAGGTTTGTATAAATCTAGAAAGATAGGTTTGCATAAATCTAGAAAGATAGGGTTGTATAAATCTAGACAGATAGGTTTGTATAAATCTAGACAGATAGGTTTGCATAAATCTAGAAAGATAGGGTTGTATAAATCTAGACAGATAGGGTTGTATAAATCTAGAAAGATAGGTTTGCATAAATCTAGAAAGATAGGGTTGTACAAATCTAGACAGATAGGTTTGTATAAATCTAGAAAGATAGGGTTGTATGAATCTAGATAGAGAGGGTTGTATGAATCTAGAAAGATAGGTTTGTATGAATCAAGATAGATAGGTTCGTTTGAATCTAGATAGATAGGTTCGTATGAATCTAGATAGATAGATAGGTTTGTTATGAATCTAGATAGATAGGTTAGTATGAATGCATATTTTCAGATAGGGTGCTAGATAGATAGGTTTGTATGGATCTAGATAGATAGGTTTGTATGAATCTAGATAGATAGGTTCATATGAATCTAGATAGATAGATAGGTTTGTATGAATCTAGATAGATAGGTTAGTATGAATTTAGATAGATAGATAGGTTTGTATGAATCTAGATAGATAGGTTCATATGAATCTAGATAGATAGATAGGTTTGTATGAATCTAGATAGATTGGTTTGTATGAATCTAGACAGATAGGTTTGTATAAATCTAGAAAGATAGGGTTGCATAAATCTAGACAGATTGGGTTGTATAAATCTAGATAGATAGGGTTGTATGAATCTAGATAGATAGATAGATAGATAGATAGATAGGGTTGTATGAATCTAGATAGATAGGTTTGTATGGATCTAAATAGATAGGTTTGTATGAATCTAGATAGACAGGTTTGGATGAATCTAGATAGATAGGTTTGGATGAATCTAGATAGATAGGTTAGTATGAATCTAGATAGATAGGTTTGTATGAATCTAGATAGATAGGTTTGTATGAATCTAGATGGATAGGTTAGTATGAATGTATATACTTAGATAGGGTGTTAGATAGATAGGTTTGTATGAATGCATATTCTCAGATAGGGTGCTAGATAGATAGGTTTGTATGAATGCATATTCTCAGATAGGGTGCTAGATAGATAGGTTTGTATGAATGCATATTCTCAGATAGGGTGCTAGATAGATAGGTTTGTATGAATGCATATTCTCAGATAGGGTGCTAGATAGGTTTGTATGAATGCATATTCTCAGATAGGGTGTTAGATAGATAGGTTTGTATGAATGCATATTCTCAGATAGGGTGCTAGATAGGTAGGTTTGTATGAATTATGTTCTTAGATAGGGTGCTAGATAGATAGGTTTGTATGAATCTAGATAGATAGGGTTGTATGAATCTAGATAGATAGGTTTGTATGAATGCATATTCTTAGATAGGGTGCTCGATATATACATGTAGGTTTGTATGAATGTATATTCTTGGATAGGGGATATTTCCAGGAGTTCTAACTCAAACACCATACACTCACAGACAGACAGACACGCAGACACACAAGCATACACAGACAAGCACACACACAATCATGCCCCCCCCCCTCCCACACACACACACACAGTCACACAAACGCTCTCATGAATATGGCATATTCACAGACACACAGACAAAGGCATACACGTATGTGCCCACCAGTGCGCCCTGTGCATATACATACAAACACACGCACACATACGCACACACACATTCACACACACACACACACACACACACACACACACACACACACACACACACACACACACACACACACACACACACACACACACACACATTAGCTTAGCAAGAAAAAGGAGATTTGGTAGTTGTTGGCGTGCATCTGGGTTAAAACAAATGTGCTCATTTGATTACGGCTTGTTTGCGGGCAGAGACAGGTTTCCCCGTCTCCCAGTTGGAGTGCGCGTGTTCGATCCTGTCAAGACGAAGGGGAGGTAACTTTGTGCTCGGAAGAAGCCTTCAGTCCACCCAGCTTTGATTGGGTATTGAGGAAGATTAAGCGGCGAGTTAGAAGGAGAGGAGATGGGCACCGCCATGAGAATGCTGGTCAAGAATAGTTAAGGCCTCTTCCGCTTCACTCCCCTGTCACGTAAGGGTTATGGAGTATGCCACTTCCTTTTTAACCGTTTCGACGACAAATACTGTCAGTCG
>JAPXFY010003096.1:0-10000 GCA_030674185.1 Monoplex corrugatus
CCTAGTCACAACAAGAAAGCTAGAAGGAGCACATAGTCACAAGAAGAAAGCTAGAAGGAGTACCTAGTCACAAGAAGAAAGCTAGTAGAAGCACCTAGTCACAACATGAAAGCTAGTAGAAGCACTAGTCACAAAAGGAAAGCTAAAAGGAGCACCTAGTCACAACAAGAAAGCTAGAAGGAGCACCTAGTCACAAGAAGAAAGCTAGAAGGAGTACCTAGTCACAAGAAGAAAGCTAGTAGAAGCACCTAGTCACAACAGGAAAGCTAGATAGAAGCACCTAGTCACAACAGGAAAGCTAGAAGGAGCACCTAGTCACAACATGAAAGCTAGAAGAAGCTAGAAGGAGCACCTAGTCACAAAAGGAAAGCTAGTAGAAGTACCTAATCACAACAAGAAAGCTAGAAGGAGTACCTAGTCACAACATGAAAGTGTAGAAGCACTAGTCACAACAAGAAAGCTAGTAGGAGCAATAGTCACAAGAAGAAAGCTAGAAGGAGTACCTAGTCACAACAAGAAAGCTAGTAGAAGCACCTAGTCACAACATGAAAGCTGTAGAAGCACCTAGTCACAACAAGAAAGCTAAAGGAGCACCTAGTCACAACAAGAAAGCTAGAAGGAGCACCTAGTCACAACAGAAAGCTAGAAGGAGTACTAGTCACAACAAGAAA
The DNA here is from genome assembly GCA_030674185.1 of Monoplex corrugatus. Lineage (NCBI taxonomy): Eukaryota > Metazoa > Mollusca > Gastropoda > Littorinimorpha > Ranellidae > Monoplex > Monoplex corrugatus. The sequence goes on from JAPXFY010003096.1 coordinate 672, forward strand.
GCTAGTAGAAGCACCTAGTCACAACAAGAAAGCTAGTAGAAGCACCTAGTCACAACAAGGAAAGCTCTAGAAGGAGCACCTAGTCACAACAAGAAAGCTAGAAGAAGCTAGAAGGAGCACCTAGTCACAACAAGAAAGCTAGAAGAAGCTAGAAGGAGTACCTAGTCACAACAAGAAAGCTAGAAGGAGCACCTAGTCACAACAAGAAAACTAGAAGGAGTACCTAGTCACAACAAGAAAGCTAGAAGGAGTACCTAGTCACAACAAGAAAGCTAGAAGGAGTACCTAGTCACAACAAGAAAGCTAGAAGAAGCTAGAAGGAGTACCTAGTCACAACAAGAAAGCTAGAAGGAGCACCTAGTCACAACAAGAAAACTAGAAGAAGCTAGAAGGAGCACCTAGTCGAGTCACAACAAGAAAGCTAGAAGAAGCTAGAAGGAGCACCTAGTCACAACAAGAAAGCTAGAAGAAGCTAGAAGGAGCACCTAGTCACAACAAGAAAGCTAGAAGAAGCTAGAAGGAGCACCTAGTCACAACAAGAAAGCTAGAAGAAGCTAGAAGGAGTACCTAGTCACAACAAGAAAGCTAGAAGGAGTACCTAGTCACAAGAAGAAAGCTAGAAGGAGTACCTAGTCACAACATGAAAGCTAGAAGAAGCTAGAAGGAGTACCTAGTCACAACAAGAAAGCTAGAAGGAGTACCTAGTCACAACATGAAAGCTAGTAGAAGCACCTAGTCACGACAGGAAAGCTAGAAGAAGCTAGAAGGAATACCTAGTCACAACATGAAAGCTAGAAGGAGTACCTAGTCACAACATGAAAGCTAGAAGAAGCTAGAAGGAGTACCTAGTCACAACATGAAAGCTAGAAGAAGCTAGAAGGAGTACCTAGTCACAACATGAAAGCTAGAAGAAGCTAGAAGAAGTACCTAGTCACAACAAGAAAGCTAGTAGAAGCACCTAGTCACGACAGGAAAGCTAGGAGTGAAAAGGAGCACCTAGTCACAACAAGAAAGCTAGTAGAAGCACATAGTCACAACAGGAAAGCTAGAAGGAGTACCCTAGTCACAACAAGAAAGCTAGAAGGAGTACCTAGTCACAACAAGAAAGCTAGTAGAAGCACATAGTCACAAGAAGAAAGCTAGAATGAGTATCTAGTCACAACAAGAAAGCTAGAAGAAGCTAGAAGGAGTACCTAGTCACAACAAGAAAGCTAGAAGGAGTACCTAGTCACAACAGGAAAGCTAGAAGGAGCTAGAAGGAGTACCTAGTCACAACAGGAAAGCTAGAAGGAGTACCTAGTCACAACAAGAAAGCTAGAAGGAGCTAGAAGGAGTACCTAGTCACAACAAGAAAGCTAGAAGGAGTACCTAGTCACAAGAAGAAAGCTAGAAGGAGTACCTAGTCACAACAAGAAAGCTAGAAGGAGCACCTAGTCACAACAAGAAAGCTAAAAGGAGTACCTAGTCACAACAGGAAAGCTAGAAGGAGCTAGAAGGAGTACCTAGTCACAACAAGAAAGCTTGAAGAAGTATCTAGTCACAACAAGAAAGCTAGGAGTACCTAGTCACAACATGAAAGCTAGAAGGAGTACCTAGTCACAACATGAAAGCTAGAAGGAGTACCTAGTCACAACAGGAAAGCTAGAAGGAGCACCCAGTCACAAGAAGAAAGCTAGAAGGAGCACCTAGTCACAAGAAGTAAGCTAGAAGGAGTACCCAGTCACAAGAAGAAAGCTAGAAGGAGTACCTAGTCACAAGAAGAAAGCTAGAAGGAGTACCTAGTCACAGGAAGAAAGCTAGAAGGAGTACCCAGTTACAAGAAGAAAGCTAGAAGGAGTACCTAGTCACAAGAAGAAAGCTAGAAGGAGTACCCAGTCACAAGAAGAAAGCTAGAAGGAGCACCTAGTCACAAGAAGAAAGCTAGAAGGAGTACCTAGTCACAAGAAGAAAGCTAGAAGGAGCACCCAGTCACAAGAAGAAAGCTAGAAGGAGTACCCAGTCACAAGAAGAAAGCTAGAAGGAGTACCTAGTCACAAGAAGAAAGCTAGGAGTACCTAGTCACAAGAAGAAAGCTAGAAGGAGTACCTAGTCACAAGAAGAAAGCTAGAAGGAGCACCTAGTCACAAGAAGAAAGCTAGAAGGAGCACCTAGTCACAAGAAGAAAGCTAGAAGGAGCACCTAGTCACAAGAAGAAAGCCAGAAGGAGCACCTAGTCACAAGAAGAAAGCTAGAAGGAGTACCTAGTCACAACAGGAAAGCTAGGAGTACCTAGTCACAACAGGAAAGCTAGGAGTACCTAGTCATAACACAAAAACTAGAAGGAGTATCTAGTCATAACAGGAAAACTAGAAGGAGTACCTAGTCATAACAGGAAAGCTAGAAGGGGCACCTAGTCAAAACAGGAAAGCTAGAAGGAGCACCTAGTCACAAGAAGAAAGCTAGAAGGAGTACCTAGTCACAAGAAGAAAACTAGAAGGAGTACCTAGTCACAAGAGGAAAGCTAGAAGGAGTACCTAGTCATAACAGGAAAGCTAGAAGGAGTACCTAGTCACAAGAGGAAAGCTAGAAGGAGTACCTAGTCATAACAGGAAAGCTAGAAGGAGTACCTAGTCACAAGAAGAAAGCTAGGAGTACCTAGTCACAAGAAGAAAGCTAGAAGGAGTACCTAGTCACAAGAGGAAAGCTAGAAGGAGTACCTAGTCATAACAGGAAAGCTAGAAGGGGCACCTAGTCAAAACAGGAAAGCTAGGAGCACCTAGTCACAAGAAGAAAGCTAGAAGGAGTACCTAGTCACAAGAAGAAAGCTAGAAGGAGCACCTAGTCAAAACAGGAAAGCTAGAAGGAGTACCTAATCACAAGAGGAAAGCTAGAAAGAGTACCTAGTCAAAACAGGAAAGCTAGGAGTACCTAGTCACAAGAAGAAAGCTAGAAGGGACACCTAGTCACAACAGGAAAGCTAGAAGGTAAAAGAGCACCAGGCAGACCCAAGAAAAAATATTAATAGTTTTGCAAAATAGATGAAGACAGAGAAGGTAGGAGATATACTTACAGCGATAAAAGATAGATTGGTATAAAAGGCCATGACCGTCAGCGTCATGTAGCATTGCACATGATGATGATGAGATTATCTGTCTGGCCAGCTCTCTCTTTAACTGGTGGCTCATTCGGGGTGGACGTGCAATTGTCCATGTTAGTCGTAAATGACCTTTTCGTGGCAATGCCCTTTTGGCAAATGTGAACTTTACCATTCCATTTTTCTGCACATTGGAAATCAGGCTGTTTTGTTTACCTCCTACAACACTACGTACAGTAATTGGACACAACAGTAGCCCTTCCCCTAACCTTCATCCTCTTAACGGATATGTGTATCAAATTGATCAATAAAAATCTTGCGGTGGGAGAACAGCCATATCGTGGGAAAGATGCTCGAGGTGAAAATGGGGTGGTTAAGTTTGCAGGGAAGTTTTGGTTTTTTTCTTCTAATTTCTGTGTTTGTTTGTTTGTTTGTTTTTTTATTTGTTTGTTTGTTTGTTTGGTCTTTCTTTTTTGTGATCTTACTTTTACGCTTGACAAAGACTAGCTGGCCGAATATTTGCGCCTGTCTTGTCTGTTTGTGATAAATATGCGTTCTAATTCCATGTTCATGTTTTTTCTGGTTCCTGTTTTGTAATACCAAAGGAAATAAGAGGGAAGCAGGGAGAATTTTAAATATCAACTAAGTAACATAACTCTTGAGAGTCAGGGAGTTATCTCCCATGTAGAATTTCTCAAACCCAACACAGTTTGCACTACCCATTCAGCTAGCATAGACGCAGCCACAAAGCATAAAGTGGTAAGCTCAGAACGCGTATTCTACACAAAACAGGAACCAGAAAAACATGAACAAGGAATGTTCTGAGCTTACCACTTTATGCTTTGTGGCTGCGTCTATGCTAGCTGAATGGGTAGCGCAATCTGTGTTGGGTTTGAGAAATTCTACATGGGAGATAATTCCTGTTTTGTGTTAAATACGCGTTCTAATTCCATGTTCATGTTTTTCTGGTTCCTGTTTTGTGTTAAATACGCGTTCTAATTCCATGTTCATGTTTTTCTGGTTCCTGTTTTGTGTTAAATACGCGTTCTAATTCCATGTTCATGTTTTTCTGGTTCCTGTTTTGTGTTAAATACGCGTTCTAATTCCATGTTCATGTTTTTCTGGTTCCTGTTTTCTTTTTGCCTTATCTTCTGTACCATTCCTGTGTCACTTCCCCCACTTTGCTCATTTTGCCCCCTCCCCCCCTCCCGAACACAACTCCATACCCACCGAACTTTAACCCTTTGACTCCCGCACACTGTCCATCAGCATCCTGCATAGCCAACCATGCTAGCAAAGCAAAAACTTAACCCTTTGACTCCCTCACCCTATTCACCAGCTTCATACAGGAAGCTGGTGGATAGGGTGAGGGAGTCAAAGGGTTAAGTTTTTTGCAGTTGGTGGACGGGGTGCGGGAGTCAAAGGGTTGAAACGGCCATGAGAGCAGGGTGTGAAGAGCCAGACTCTGGGACAATGTTTCTCAATGCTGTGATGATGACACTGGGGGAGGGGGATAACCTTGATGGGGGGGGGGGGGGGTAATATTGATGATACTAAGGAGTTCCAGTTCGGACTGCGACTGTGTGACAGGGTTCATAATATGTTTCAATCAGTCCCGAGAGATACAGACATCTGAGTTGTTGGTCAGATCAGAGACTGAGATTCCTTAATCTATATATGAAGTTTTATGTTTATTTGATGCAGACAACAGTACATGTACAGTCTGTGTGCCTCGTTGTCTGTCTCTGTGTCTATGACTGTGCTTGTCTTGATTAACTGTTTGATTCCCATTAACTACTGTCTGATTAACTGTCTGGTCTTACTAATGGAAGGATGAAGTCAGAGTTGCACAAACCACAGCTGTGATTTGATGTGAATAACCAGACGTACCTGTCTGCTGTCTGTCTCTTTGATTAAGGGATCGTTTGGGGTGGACGTGCAACACTGTCAGAGCTACTCGGTTTTCATGTGAATGACCGCATTTCTGTTTGTCTCAGTTTGTCGGTCATCCCACCCGTCTCTCTGTCTGTCCGTTTGTCTGTCTGTCATGCACAAGCTCGCACACACGCACACACACACACATGCAGGTTTGTCTTACAGGATATTTATACACATAGACTGACAGACAGACACACAGACACAGACACAGACACACACACACACACACACACACACACACACACACACACACACACACACACACACACACACACACACACACACATGTCTTGAGTGTTATGTGAAACTGATACTCGTAATGTCTGCATGGGCAGACAGACTGTATGTTATCAACGTAAAGATGAGACGTCATAGATAGATTAATAATCCCCCCCCCCTCTCTCTCTCTCTCTCTCTCCCTCTCTGTCTCTCTTTTTATTCTCTCTCTGCCTCTGTCTCTCTTTCTTTCTTCCCCCCCCCCCACTCCTCTCTCTCTCTTTCTGACTGTAAAAATCCGATACGGTCGTTAAAGATCTTGTTAGACATTGTTAGACATGTCGAATGTGGGTAGCTTATGGAAGCACGAAAACAGCACACACACACACACACACACACACACACACACACACACACACACACACACACACGCACACACACACACACACACACTCACACACGCACACACACACACACGCACCACACACACACACTCACACACACACACACACTCGCCAACATCAGCATCAGCAGTACCACAGCCACAACCACAGCATACTATCACGTGTGCACACGCACAAACACAGTCACACATATCTCCCTTCTCGTGTGTCTTCTACCACTAAGGGGTCGACAGTCGAGCGGTCAGGACAATTGTCTTTTAATTAAAAGGTCTGGGTTTGCTTGGATAATACCTGGTGGGGAAAAGGTGGGGATTTCTTTTTTTTTCCGATCAGCCAGGTCAACAAACTGTGCGGACCTGTCAGTTCCTGAACCCTCTATGTGTGTATCCGCACGTGGAAAAATAGTCTGATACGCACGTTAAAGATCCTATAAGACATGACTAATGCACACTGAGTGGCAGTCTTTGGCACAACTGATGCACATTGAGTGGCAGTCTTTGGCACAACTGATGCACATTGAGTGGCAGTCTTTGGCATGACTTATGCATACTGAGTGGCAGTCTTTGGCACAACTGATGCACATTTTAGTGGCAGTCTTTGGCACAACTGATGCACACTGAGTGGCAGTCTTTGGCATGACTGATGCACATTGAGTGGCAGTCTTTGGCATGACTTATGCATACTGAGTGGCAGTCTTTGGCACAACTGATGAACATTTTAGTGGCAGTCTTTGGCACAACTGATGCACACTGAGTGGCAGTCTTTGGCATAACTGATGCACATTGCATGGCAGTCTTTGGCATGACTTATGCATACTGAGTGGCAGTCTTTGGCATGACTTATGCACACTGAGTGGCAGTCTTTGTCACAACTGATGCACACTGAGTGGCAGTCTTTGGCATGACTTATGCATACTGAGTGGCAGTCTTTGGCATAACTTATGCACACTGAGTGGCAGTCTTTGTCACAACTGATGCACACTGAGTGGCAGTCTTTGGCATGGCTTATGCACACTGAGTGGCAGTCTTTGGCATGACGGACGCACACTGAGTGGCAGTCTTTGGCATGACTTATGCATACTGAGTGGCAGTCTTTGGCATGAGTTATGCATACTGAGTGGCAGTCTTTGGCATGACTGATGCACATTGAGTGGCAGTCTTTGGCACAACTGATGCACACTGAGTGGCAGTCTTTGGCATGACTTATGCATACTGAGTGGCAGTCTTTGGCACAACTGATGCACATTGAGTGGCAGTCTTTGGCATAACTGACGCACACTGAGTGGCAGTCTATGGCATGACTTATGCACACTCAGTGGCAGTCTTTGGCATAACTGACGCACACTGAGTGGCAGTCTTTGGCATGACTTATGCACACTGAGTGGCAGTCTTTGGCATGACTTATGCACATTGAGTGGCAGTCTTTGGCATGACTTATGCACACTGAGTGGTAGTCTTTGGCATGACTTATGCACATTGAGTGGCAGTCTTTGGCATGACTTATGCACATTGAGTGGCAGTCTTTGGCATGACTTATGCACATTGAGTGGCAGTCTTTGGCATGACTTATGCACACTGAGTGGCAGTCTTTGGCATGACTTATGCACATTGAGTGGCAGTCTTTGGCATGACTCATGCACACGGAGTGGCGGTCTTTGGCATGACTTATGCACACTGAGTGGCAGTCTTTGGCATGACTCATGCACACTGAGTGGCGGTCTTTGGCATGACTTATGCACACTGAGTGGCAGTCTTTGGCATGACTCATGCACACTGAGTGGCAGTCTTTGGCATGACTTATGCACACTGAGTGGCAGTCTTTGGCATGACTTATGCACACTGAGTGGCAGTCTTTGGCATGACTTATGCACACTGAGTGGCAGTCTTTGGCATGACTTATGCACACTGAGTGGCAGTCTTTGGCATGACTTATGCACATTGAGTGGCAGTCTTTGGCATGACTTATGCACACTGAGTGGCAGTCTTTGGCATGGCTCATGCACGCTGAGTGGCAGTCTTTGGCATGACTGATGCACACTGAGTGGCAGTCTTTGGCATGACTTATGCACACTGAGTGGCAGTCTTTGGCATGACTTATGCACACTGAGTGGCAGTCTTTGGCATGACTTATGCACACTGAGTGGCAGTCTTTGGCATGACTTATGCACACTGAGAGGCAGTCTTTGGCATGACTTATGCACACCGAGTGGCAGTCGTTGGCATGGCTCATGCACGCTGAGTGGCAGTCTTTGGCATGACTTATGCACGCTGAGTGGCAGTCTTTTGCATGGCTCATGCACGCTGAGTGGCAGTCTTTGGCATGACTTATGCACGCTGAGTGGCAGTCTTTGGCATGGCTTATGTACACTGAGTGGCAGTCTTTAATTGGCATGACTTATGCACACTGAGTGGCAGTCTTTGGCATGACTTATGCACGCTGAGTGGCAGTCTTTAATTGGCATGACTTATGCACGCTGAGTGGCAGTCTTTGGCATGGCTTATGTACACTGAGTGGCAGTCTTTAATTGGCATGACTTATGCACACTGAGTGGCAGTCTTGGCATGACTTATGCACACTGAGTGGCAGTCTTTGGCATGGCTTATGTACACTGAGTGGCAGTCTTTAATTGGCATGACTTATGCACACTGAGTGGCAGTCTTTGGCATGGCTGATGCACGCGAAGTCTGATGGCTGTGGCTGTGTGGTCGCTGCTACAACTTTCCTTCTTTGTCGTCTATCAGACCACAGCCGTTTGTTTCTCGTCTGCAGTGGCACAGTGATTTCTAGCTGTCCCTTCCCAGTTGTCCACACTGATATCAGCACAGTTCATGTCACGTTTGCAAAATATCACAGCAGTGGGCATCGTGTGGGTCGTGATCGCACTACGAGCTCTCCATACAGGAAATATATTTTGTGTAGTGTGGCACTGATGTAACTACGAGTGTCTTACTGACAATACTACGGAAATGTGCAGCATAATGACCATCCACCAACCAATACTACCACCAACTGCGTGCTGGGTTTCTTGCATCCTTAGGAGCTCACTAAGGAAACAGCTCCCTCCATGACGGCTGATAAGTCATCGTTTCTATAGTTACCACAGTCGACAGAGAGTGGGGGTTGAGGTGGGACGGGAGTGGGAGGTAGTACCTGTCAGTGACAGATGGCCAGCTCAGCAGATCATAACTGTCAATTAACTACAGCAAGTGGTATTGTTACTGGAACAGATAACCACCAAGTGGACTCTGTGGAGGATCAGCTGCCTGTAGGTTGCTAACGTTGATGTTGAAGATAATAGTGATGGTGATGATGATTCTGCTGCTGATTCTGCTGCTGATGATGATGATGAAAAAGAACAAAAAGAAGAATGTGATGAAGATGAAGATGATGATGATGATGGGGATGCTCGTGGTGGTGGTTTTGCTGCTACTGCTGATGAAATAAAAGAAAAAGAAGAATATGATGAAGATTAAGATGAAGATGAAGATGATGATGATGATGGTGGTGGTAGTGGTGATGATGATGAGGAGGAGGGTGCTGGTGGTGGCGGAGGCGGTGGTGATGATGATGATGATGATGATGATGATGATGATGATGATGATGGCGTGGTGGTGGCGGTGGTGGTGGTTGTGAAAAAGGAGGATGACGAGGAGGAGGAGGAGGAGGAGGAGAAGAAGAAGAAGAAGAAGAAGAAGATG
>JAPXFY010003096.1:12500-15000 GCA_030674185.1 Monoplex corrugatus
GAGTCACAATACATTTGAATGCTACGCCACCTTTTCCGTTACCAATAAACCAGTGATGAACGTTACCTTCAAGGCAAATCTTACCTTGGCTTCCCTTTAATCCATTTGTATTAATCCAACATCAGCGAACTCTAGTCATAACTCAAAACTTACACAGACACGGGTTAAACGAAAATGATCAGTATATCTGATGTAAACTAATAAACCACTACCTTCTCCAGAGAACTATTTCACAATAAAGCAAACATGTTTACGACAGACTATTCATTAACGTCTTCTTCCTAAGGTAATATCAGCACACAATAATAACGCACTACAGTATGCTGGCGTAAGTCACAGAGAATTGTTGTAATGAAACAACCAAATAACTATTTTACCAAAAACTTAACTTGAATCCACGTCAAATATTTACATAGTATTAACCCACGTGCACACACATTAAAACAATCTCAGTTACCTTCTCCTCACAAACCAATGCATTTTCACACGTAAATTAAACATATACCCTCCAAGCGAACGCAAACATTAGTGATTACACAGCAACACAAATTCGCTTTCCGAACCCACTAACCATCCCCCCCCCCCTACTGATCTTGTACGTGCTTCCGCGCCTGAATTTAATACTATGTACCCTCACAGCGAGTACAAAACTGTGGTGTCAAGCCAACAGCACCAGTTCGCTTCCCAAACACATCCTGGTCTGCCAAAGCCTCGTGAATTGCAACATCATTTTGATCACCTCTTACAATTCTCGTGCGTATCTCCGCATGTAAATTCGAAAAATGCCCTGAGATAAAGGCTGAAGGAAAAATTATAAACAACATTCGTTACGCAGATGACACCATGCTAATTGCAGGAAATGAAAAAGACCTACAAAACCTTGTGAATATAATAGAACTAGAAAGCAAAAATAAAGGGCTGGAGCTCAATAGCAAGAAGATTGAAATCATGGTAATCAGAACAAAACAAAAAATCCTGTAATGCAAAATAACAGTAAATGGCTCAACTTTGAGACAGGTTGATAAGATTAAATATCTGGGAACGATCATCTCACCAGACGGTAGATGCTCATCAGAAATAGCCAGCAGAATCGGCCAAGCCAAAACAGCATTCAAGAAGACGAAAAGCGTTCTTACCAACAAATGTCTATCAATTAACATCAGGAAGAGAGTTCTTGAATGTTATATAGAACCGATACTGTTGTACGGTTGTGAGACGTGGACAGTCAACACGCAAATCTGAACATCGACACCACTGAAATGTGGTTTCTAAAAAGAATGTTGAGAGTTCCATGGACGGCAAAGAAAACAAACGAGAAGTCGTGAAGGAAGCAGACACAAGAAGAACATTAATGAAGAAGATTAGGAAAAGAAAAGCAACATTTACAGGACATTTTATGAGGAAAGGGAAATTAGAGCACCTGGCCACAACAGTAACGCTGGACAGAAAGAGAACACCAGGTAGACCCAGGGAGAAAATATTGGACAGACTTACAGGGTGGCTGAGGACAAAGAGGGTGGGTGATGTACTTGCAGCGACAGAGGATAGGTTCGTGTGGAGGGCCATGATCGCCAACGCCATGCAGCAGGGCACATGATGATGATGATGATACATTCGCGGCGAACGTAAAAACTGGTGCCAAATTAGTACACCGTTGGGCGCACGCGGTTTTTATTGATAAAGGCATTCGTTAACCTCTGTCTTCAGATTACATATCTTTCTCAAACATCATCAATACGACGAACAGTAACACACCCGTGAAACCTTTCCCCGTGGGGATGCCGGGGGGCTTTTTCAGTATAAATAGTATCCCCACCCCCTCCCCTTCTGGAAATTCTGTGCTAGAAATTTCCTTTTTTCTGTCACTCTCTTTGTTTTCGCCTTGTTGCTTTGCTTTCTGTCATTTCTACCTATCATTTTCTGCCTTAATACTCCATTCACCTGTATGTGTTCGATAAAGTCTTATGTACTTTTTCTTAGGATTGATAATTGGGTACATGTGTTAAGTGCATTTTTGGTTCTATGGAGGTGAGATATGAGGAAGCAATTTTAGGCAATTTATGCCTGTTTTTATATTTTGGTGTCCTTATGTACGCTTATATTTGTATTCAGGTGTGTTTTTTAAATCCCTGTGCGATAAACTGGACGGAATGGTCAACGCCGAGGGCATGTCCTTGGATCATGTGCGCGAATGCATTGATTTGTGTACTTAATTTTCCTTCTTTTTTTTTATTTTTCCTGCTGAAGTTTTGTATGTTTAGAAGCAGTTACAGCTCTGATATGGCTCTACGCAGTCGGCTGGGCTTTAAACAACAGTAACAACAACAACAATCTGTGAAACCAAGTGACATGAATGGTTAAACATTACAAGAACACTGCTGCTATCATAACGCACGTAACGCACGATATACGACACCAATACTACGTTACCAAAACATTTTCATGCCCTAACTGCCAATAGCTACACCTAATGAACAACATTTTTGGTACCTCACACAGA
>JAPXFY010003096.1:20000-23281 GCA_030674185.1 Monoplex corrugatus
CTCTGGTCTTCATCTGTCTCTCGGACAACCCGCCCTACCACCAGCCCGCACAGCCGCCAGCCCCCAGCCCCCCCACTACAGTCCTGATCCATTGTAATTATTGTATAGTAAAACAAATTCCCTTGTAGAAGAACAATAAACCATGTTTTGAGTGATGTGAGCACACTTAACCCTGGGTAGTCGAAGGGATTAAAAAAAAATGGCACTGTATTCCCTTTTATTTTAAAAAAAAAAATTGGGGGGGTGGGTGGGTGGGTGTAGTAGATGAAGATTCGAACTCATGATCTCTTAGCACTAGTCGTTCTGCACTAACCATTTTGGCACATTACCTGGTAAAGAACACGCTTTGACCTCACAGCAACAGGCTCACAATGGGACGACAGTAAGAAGGTCAGCTATTGATTACCTGAGATAAATGAGGACATTTACCAAAACAATGAAAGGATCACGGTGGTGTACATGCGGTACTGCACGCAGCTAAAGCCCCTTTGACCCCACCACACGTCATCACTTGACCCTTGATGACACCACTGTGTATGGTTATTGATTAAGGTTGCAGCTTTACTATGACAGAAGGCGATGGTCCACAAGGCTTCTTAGCACTGTTTGACATGAGTATTGTTTTCTAAATCAATTGTGGCCCCTTTATCTCAGTTGTTCAGACCACCACACTAATATCGTAAGGGTCGTGGGTTCGATCCCCAAGCAGGCCGTATTTGGGGAGAAGGGTGGCCGAATGGTTCAGACGTTCGCCTGCCAATAAACAAACTCGGCGTTCCAGGGTTTTGCTCTCCGTAGAGGCCTCGACTTTTCTCCTCAGTTTGACCGGAAAATCGAAGTGAACGTCTACTCCTTCGGAAGGGACGAAAAACAAGTCGGACCCGTGTGCCTTCTGGCTGCGCACACTGAAGATTCCACGGCTGTTGAAAATCGCGAAGAGCAGGGCGTTGCCCGGCTGCCTTGGTATTAAACATTGGAGAGATAGGATGATTTCCCAGGTCCCCAACCCTTGAAGACTAATTAGCCTTCTTGACTTTCTGATGTGAATATGAATATGAATTTGAAGTGAGGGAGAGGGGATGGGCTCCGCCTTCGGTGGTGCCGGCCCCGGGAAAAGTTGAGGTCTCTGCCACCTGGTACACTACGACCCAGGTTATGGAACTGTCTTGATAGGACCTCAGAACCTGGCCAGCTCGTGGTTTTATGTACAGGCTTAAGGCTTGTGCCGTGATCAATTCTGGATCTTCTCCATCATAATTATGGCACCTGTGACGTTAGTGAATATGGAATTCATTCTGATGTGTGAAGACATCATCTTGAAAAATTGAAACTGAAACTGAATTTCTATATCCAGAATTTTCGGATGAAGTGATTTATTTTCATTCGTTTGTATTGATAGTGACATGTTTACGTTCATATTTGTATTCATATTCATTAATATTCATTTCTTTTCGTCACTGTGGATTTATCATGTGAAACTCGGGATGCTCTCCACTTTGAGAGTGCGTCCGCCGCAGTGCAGCCCCACCCTTTTCTTTAACCAAGACTTCAGAAAGGCGAGAAGGCTAATTGGCCTTCAAGGGGAGGGACCTGGGAAATCAGCCTATCACTCCAACGTTTTATATCAGGGCAGCTGAGCGAATGCCCTGATCTTCACAATTTTCAACTGCCGTGGGATCCTTAGTGTGCATAACCCCCAGAAGACAAATTTATTTGTAAGTTTTTCAAGAGGTTTTGAGAGAATGGGTCAGACTGAAAAGTGGTCTATAATTTGAAGTATCTGAGTTCTTTCCTGAGCTACAAGAAAGGATTTACATTTGCTTGTTTAAAAACTTTTATGAGAGAGAGAGAGACAGACAGACAGACAGACACAGAGACGGACAGAGACAGACAGAACAGAGAGGCAAAGACAGACAGACAGAGACAACGAGGCAGACAGAGACAGAGAGAGAGAAAGACAGAGAGAGAGAGAGAGACAGACAGACAGACAGACAGACAGAGCGAGAGAGAGAGAGCGCGAGCTCAGAATATCTTATTACTCGAGGGTAGTAGCGTAAGGTCCCAGTGACAGAATTAATCTGATGCAGAATTCGAACTTGGAATCTATCGCATAATGTACAGCTACCTGTGCTCCCCCCAACTATACAGGGTATTACTGTGTTGATACGGTCAGAACTCCTGCCTAAGAAAAAGTTCAGAAAGAGGTCACTCTTTCATTTACACAAATAATGTATGGCATATCTGCACGCAACCGATTGCAACAAAAAGAGATTTTTATACTGAGCAAACGTTTAGCAAAAATTACCACGAACAAAACAACATAATATAAAATTACATATCAAATCTTTTGCCATGAGGGATGACAGTTTCTAACTACTTACGTGTACAAATGACCCTCCACGTACTGCAAAATAACAGAACTGTCAATAGACCTCTCACCGTGGTGAAGCACTTACACAACAAACAACTGATTCGGAATTCGTGGGATTGAATCCCATCAGTTAAGAAAAAGCATTTTTCTTGATTCGTCAGCTCCTTTTGTTATTGTTATTGTTTAAAGCCCAGCCGTCTTTTACAGAGCCACATCAGAACTATACCATTTAAAAACGTACAAGCCAAGCAGTAATTACAGGGCCATATAGGACTATAACCATTTCAAAACGTACATAATACCAGTTAAATTTTGTTTGTTGTTATTGTTTAAAGCCCATCTGTCGTTACAGGGCCATATTAGGACTATAACCATTTCAAAACGTACATAACACCTTTGTTATTATTATTGCTACGGTTTAAAGCCCTGTCGTCAATACAGAACTAATATCAGGACTATAACCCTTTCAAGATGCACACAACACTTTTTGTTATTGTTACTGTTATTCTTACTGTTATTGTTATTGCTTAAAGCCCAGCAGTTGCACAGAGGCATGTCAGGACTAAAACATTTCAAAACGTACATAAAACCTCGTTAAAAAAACACATGAAAAAGAACATTAAGTACACATATCAATGCATTCACGGAATACACACAATCTAAAAGGTATGCCCCTAGCGTTGACCATTCAGACCCAGTTTGTCATCAAGGGTTTAAAGAAACAAATACGAATTAAAACATAACTAAGAGCACTAAAACATATAAATATAGGAACTGGCCTTAATTACCTAAAATTGTTTCTGAACATCACAATTTGCTTAGAGCTAAATATGCAGTCAATACGTGTACCAATTTAAACACTCCTAAAGAAAGCATGTAAGCGTAAGTCTTTATAGAACACATACAGATA
>JAPXFY010003097.1:0-10000 GCA_030674185.1 Monoplex corrugatus
ACATAAATGCCGAGCAGGATGTACCATTTAGACTACATTTCCCACCTCCACACAAAATTTCAGCTCAATCGATCAACAAACACCAGATATCGGCGTGGACAAGGCACAGACAGACTGACAGACAGACTACAGGCCATATATGGGGAGTGCAAAAACGGTCTCGAAAGATTGAGAGAGGATGAAAGAGAGACTCAGAGAGAGAGAGAGAGGCAAGCGACATGCGTGGGTGTCTATAAGTGTGTGTGTGTGGGGGGGAGGGAGGGGGGGGGGGCGGGCGAGGTTATGTAGGGAGGATAGTGTCATGCTTTCGTACCTTCACTGGATGAGGAAACTGCAGCAGGACGAGTGAAAAACGACTTGATAGTCTTCTGCTTGTCTGCTTCGGCTGACAGTTTTCTCTTTCGATGTGGTTGTGACATGATTTGCCTGAAAAGAAAAATCAGCATGTCGCTATTCTGACAATCCCATCTTTTTTTTCCAAATTATGAAGGCACAAAAAATCTGTTTAAGATAACCCGACTGACCCTAAATCTCACTGCTGCCCCTCCCCCCCCCCCCTCCTACCTTTCAAAAAAACCCATGACACGTGCTTTTGTCTGAATTAAACAAATACTTTTAATTTTCTCCATTTCAGTCCCATTTGAAAACTAAAATACAGTTTTAAAAAACTGCATAGTCCTAGAATTGTCCTCCCCTCCCCTCCACATCTCATGACTCTTGTCCGAAGAAAGCAACTCATTCTAATTTTCTCCATTTCAAGCCAATTTGAAAATAGCAATTAAAAAATATCATGATGCCTACCGTTAGACCAGTTGTACAATCGTAGATCTGCTCCTTTGTGATGCCCAGTAGGTGAGGGAAATAATCCGTATGCCTGAGCCTTGTAGGCACAGCAGAAAAACTCAGCAGTGCAAGTAGTCACTGGCCTAGTTTCTGTTGGGAGCCATCACGTGCCGGGGGAAGTGGGAATGCTCCTGCCGGGAAGGGAGTGTGGACACTCCAGTTATAAACATAGGCGGGCTCGCTTTCCCGACTAATATAAACGGTGATGAACCTGTCCGCGGTAAACTGATTCGTTTCCTGCACGTGCATGCGTGAACTTGTCGTGAACTCTGTCAGTCCCTTTGACCTAAACTAACTGTGAGCGAGTCTGACGACAAGGTGATGCACCGTCAAACCTCTCTCTCTCTCTCTCTCATTTTTTTGGAGGTGCTCAATATTGGGGGGGGGGGGGGGGGGGCAGTATATAAGGCTGACCCCCCAATATTTTTCTAGAGGGGGGCATGGCCCCCCCGCCCCCCCTGCTTGGAAGTGATCACCTGCCAATTGTCACAGTTATAAATGACCCGTTTGATAACACGCCAGTACAAGACGACGTTATACCTAGATATAATATTATGTATAGCCGTGCGAACTGGATAACATATCGTAAGATTTTTAGTTATGTATTGACACTTCACTAACGCTACACGAGGCAGCAAGTAATTCAATTCCATAAAGGAAATGTGTCAACAGAGGTAATTATGTTGGAAATAGTTGGTGGAATCAATTATGTGAGGAAGCAAAGAATGAAAAAAAGAAAATGTATAAAATCTATTTAAAAACTAAATCGCCAGAAGATCATTACAATATGAAAATTGCAAAGATTCATTCCAACAAAGTTATAGCCCAAGCCAAAAAGCAGTATTGGTCAGATTTTTGTTCTCAACAAATTTCCGGGCCAAAAGATCTTCCTAAACTTTATCTGAGAAAGCCAAAGAATTTGTACAGTTCTTTTCGAGAGTAAGTAATTCTAGTAGCTTGTCTACTCCAACAAGGGAGAAAAGGCAGAAAATTGAGGAATTAGAAGAATACTCAGATCCTCTCCCCGATAGCCACATGTACATAAATTCAAAAATTACGTTACAAGAACTTAAAGATGCTCTTCTCTCGTTGAACAACAAAAAATCGGCTGTAGGACTCGATGGCGTTTCATATACACTTTTAAATCATTTACCTGAGAAATGGATTGAATATTTACACAAAATTATACTAAAATGCTGGGAAAGTGGTCGCATACCTGACATTTGGAAGACTTCAATTGTGTTACCTGTACCAAAAGCTAATAAACCGCTCTCTACTCCCGGTAGTTATAGACCTATCTCGCTAACATCCCATGTTTCAAAACTAATGGAAAAAAATTATATTGAATCGACTGACTGACTTTTGTGAGAAAAATAATATATTACCTATTAACCAGTCTGGGTTATCAAAGCATTCATAAGTGACCGAAGTATAGTAGCTAAAATAGGTAATACATACTCTGAAAAACGACCTGTAAATATGGGAATTCCACAGGGTTCTGTAATATCTCCTTTATTATTTAATATTTTAATCTATGACCTGCCAACACAAGTCTCAAACAATATAAACTTAGCTCAGTACGCTGATAATATAGCGATTTGGATGAATGTTTCGTTGAAAAGGAAGACTTCCTTAAGAGAAATAAACTACATTAAACAGGTCTACCAACGTGAAATTAATAATATTTTCACTTACTTGACGGTTAACGGTCTCGAAATATCCCATGAAAAAACACACATGATGCTTTTTAATAATGGTCTCAATCCTAAAGAGGTACCGTTGTTTAAAATTGATAATGAGGAACTGAAATATGCTACTCAAGTGAAATTTCTGGGAGTACACTTGACTTCTAATTTACGGTGGAAAAAACATATTGATGCCTTGTTATATAAAGCTATGAAAAGCTATAACTTAATAAAAATTATTAGTAATAAATCATGGAGACACGACACTAAAACGTTATTACATCTCGTAACAGCTTTAGTCAGATCGAAGTTGGCTTATGACCAAGAGGTATATTTTTCAGCTCCAAAATGCTATTTGAAAAATCTTCAAAGTTTAGACAGTGAAGCTGTTAAATGTGCTCTTGGGGTACCAGTATATACAAAAACTCAAGAAGTATATAAAATAGCCGGCATCCTTCCATTGGATAATTGGAGGAAGTTATCAGCTGCTAAATATATAGTTAAAGCAAATGCTGTAGCTAATTATGCCGATACGGAACTTAAAATTCGGTCTGACATCCATTTCCCCAAGAGAGCAAGAACAATAAAGGCACAAGAAACAATATCCACTTACACACATGAGCTCTTCGAAATTTCCTGCGTAGTACCTAACAAAGTTTCACATAAAATGATATGTTGTACTCTACCCCGTGGGAATTGTCGAGTGCAACTTTTGATATCAACTACACTGATAATGACTTGAGAAAAGATATTAATCCACACTTGTTAGCAGTTGATGTTCTGTCACATCTACATACAAAATATTTACATTATTTGAAAATATTTACCGATGGCCCTGTTCTAGATGATGGTGCTGCGGGCTCTGGTTTTCTAATTCTAAATTTAAAGTAGAAAAGGCTTACTCTTTAGGACTTGGGCATTCAATCTTCACTTCTGAGTTAGTTGCCATCCTAATGGCACTAAAATATATAGTGGATCTACCCATAACTTTGTATAGTATCTTATTATGTGTAGAATCGAAATCTGCATTACAATCGTTAAAAAGTTGCGAATATAAGGTAAATAGTAGATTAATATATGAGACAAAATTTCTAATTCATTGTTTAATTACAAATAATACACAAGTTACTTTTTGTTGGATCCCATCACACTGTGGTATCATAAATAACGATCAGGTCGACAGAATAGCTAAAAGTGCAGCGCTGAATAGGGCTGGCAGTACTAAACTTGATTTACCACTATGTGAGCATGAAATGAACGCTACATTAGAAAACAAAGTAAAAGTGCAATGTGACCTTTGCCCATTCATCGTAAATTACCAGGGTTTTACAAGACTAGAGATAACGTTAGCTTACAGATTATCTCTCAATTCACTTCGAACTAAATTCAGTAAAACCATCAAATGTCTCTGTAGTGATAACATAATAGTTAAACACCTTTTGTGTTGTCAGCGAATGCGACCTTATTTACCTGCATCATTTATAAATCTAAAACAGATACATACTGATTTCACTCTGTATTTACACATTGCGAGGCACTTACTGCACAGTCCTGTAGGTCGTTTACTTTGATTAAGCATGGTTGTTGTATATCTGTAAATCCCACCTGCTCCTGTTTGTTTGCTTGTTAGATTTTTTCTTACTCCGTAAAGAGCCTGTTTCAATGCAATCTTTTTTTTCCCCGTCTAAAAGCACATATGTGAATAGACGTTAAAAGAAATAACAAACGAACATCACACACCACTTCAGACACCACACATCACACACCACACATCACACACCACACACCACACACTGCACTTCACACATCACACGCTACACTTCACACATCAGACACCACACCACACATCACACTACCTTTCAGACACCACGCACCACACATCACACACCACACACTACCCTTCACACATCACACACTACACTTCACACATCAGACACCACACCACACATCACACTACCCTTCAGACACCACACACCACACATCACACACCACACACTACACTTCACACATCACACACCATACCTCACACACCACACCTCACAACCCAAACATCACACATCACACACCGCACTTAACACATCGCACATCACAATTCACACATCGCACACTACACATCACACACTGCACTTCATACACTACACTTCACACATCTCACACCACACATCACACATCACATAGGCCTACCACACACCACACACCACACCACACACCATATTTCATGCATCACACACCACACTTCATACATCACACATCACACACCACACTTCAAAGACCACACATCACACACCACACTTTAAAGACCACACATCACACACTACACTTCACACATTACACACCACACTTCACACATCACACATCACACATCACACACCACGCATCACACACCACACATCACAAGCCACACTTCACACATCAAACATCACACACTACACTCCATACATCACAATCCATACATCACACAGCACGTACAACACACACCACACACCAGACATCACACACCACACACCACACATCACACATCACACGTCACACATCGCACATCAAACATCACCCGATACACATCACATACCACAAATCACACACAACACATCAAAATGTTAGGACTGCAGTTTGCTAAGGGAGGTAAACACATGAACGTTCTGTTGTATTAAGTGTACATGAGTTATGTCCCTTTAACACGCATTGCCGTAAGAAACTGTGGGAAGAGTCGGACAGCAGAAGGTCCTAAGAGGAGAAACCCCCATTAAGCACGTGATTTGGCCCTTACCTGCTGACATTCTATGGGGTTAGGGTTAGGGTGCCCCTTTGCTGTCATCAATATTCTTTTCTTTTATAGAAATTTGTCCTTCTCTGGGGATCAAACTGCTCATCCTAGTTAATCAAGTTTCACACATCCCACATTACATATCACATCACATATCACAACCACCACACACATTACACACCACAAGATCACACCACATCACACATCACATCACACAGCACGCACATCAAAAACATGTCACACACCACATCACACATCACATCACACATCACACATCACACTGCATCACATCACACCACACACATCACAACCACACATCACAATCACACCACATCATACATCATGCCACATACATCACACACCAAATCACACATCACACCGCATCACACATCACACCACATCATACATCACACCACACCACACATCACACCACATCACACACCACACCATGTCACACATCACACTGCAGCACACACCACACCACATTACACTATCACGCATAACACATCACGTCACACATCACACCACACACCACAGCACACATCACACTGCATCACACACCACACCACATCACACATCACATTTAACACCACATCACATCACACATCACACATCATACTGCAACACATCACACTGCATCACATCACACCACAATATCACACATGTCACACCTCACACATCACTCACCACATCACTCACCACATCACACATCACACTCCACATCACATCATGCTGTATCACACATCATACTGCATCACCACATCGCATATCATGCTGCAGCAAACACCACACCACACCACATCACACCACACCACACATACATCACACTGCATCACACATCACACTGCATAACACATCACACACCACATCAAACACCACATCACATGTCAAACTCCACACATTTCACATCATACTGCATCACTCATCACACACATCACACATCACATGGCATCACTCATCACACACATCACACAACACACTGCATCACTCATCACACATCGCACACCCACATCACACCCACATCACACATCACACCCACATCACACATCACACCCACATCACACATCACACCCACATCACATGCATCACAGATCACACATCACACCACACACATGCCACATTACACATCACACACCAGATCACATCACACTAATCAGACATCACACTGCATCACACCACACACCACATCATGCATCACACACCACATCACACAACATCACATCACATCACACAGCAACAAACATCACATTGCATCACTCACCACACTGCACCACACATCACATCACACACCACATGCCACATCACAATTACACCACACATCACATCACACATCACACTGCATTACTATCAGACACCACACATCACACCACACATCGCACATCACGCACCAAACCACACATCACAGTGCATCACATCACTCTGCACCATATATCACATCACACACCACATCACACTGCACCACACATCACACTGCAACACACATCACACACCACATCACACTGCAACACATCACACACCACATCACACTGCAACACACATCACACCATACATCACACTGCATCACATCACACCCCACACATTACACCCACACATCACATCACACCACACACACCAATTACACCCCACACCCCACACATCACACCCCCACACTTTACTCCCCACACATCATGCCCCACACATCACACCACACATCAAATATTGCACACCACACATCACACACCACTCACCACACATCACACACTACACATCACACATCACACTTCACACACCACACTTCACACTTCACACACCACACTTCACACACCACACATCACACACCACTCACCACACATCACACACTACACATCACACACCACACACCACACATGACACACCACACCCCATACGCCAAACACACATCACACATCACACATCACACACCACACATCACACACCATATACCACACATCATACACCACACATCACACTACACTTCAGACATCACACCACACATCACACTATACATCACACCACTCACCACACATCACACACTACACATCACACATCACACTTCACACACCACACTTCACACACCACACATCACACACCACTCACCACACATCACACACTACACATCACACACCACACACCACACATGACACACCACACCCCATATGCCAAACACACCACACATCACACATCACACACCACACATCACACACCATATACCACACATCATACACCACACATCACACTACACTTCAGACATCACACCACACATCACACTATACATCACATCACACCCCACACCACACATCATACACCACACATCACACACCACACCTGAGACATCACACACCACACCTGATACATCACACATCACACTACACTTCAGACACCATACATCACACACCACACATCACACACCACACACTACACTTCACATATCAGACAATACACATCACACACCACACGTTGCAGTATGAAACTGGGGGAAGAGCCAGACAGCAGAGGGTCTGAAGAGGAGAAACCCCCATCAAGTAAGTGATTTAGCCCTTACCTGCTGACATTCTATGGGGGTCATGACCCCTGGATGCCCCTTTCCTGTCATCAATTTTCTTTTCTTTTACAGAAATTTGTCCTTCACATCCTAGGTAATCAGGTTTCACACACCCCACACCACATTCCACGTCACATCACAAATAACAACCACCACGCACATTACACAAAACATCACACATCACATCACAATCACATCACACAGCACACACCATGTCAAAAAACACATGATGTATAACACACTAAATCATGCACCACATCACATCACACTGCATTACACATCACACCACACATCACACACCATATCACACCACATCACGCATTACACTGCATTACACATGCATCATGCCACATCACACACCACATACCACCACACCACACCACATCACACACCACACCACATCACACCACATCACATCTCGCATCATATCACATCACACTGCATCACATCACATCACACACCACATCACATCACAATCACATCACACACCACATCACACACACTATATCACAGATCACATCACACTGCATAACTCATCACATATCACAACCACATCAGACATCACACACATCACACTGAATCATCACAACCACATCACACATCACATCACACCACATTATACATCACATCACAACCACATCAGATATCACATCATACATCACACACATCACATCACAATGCATCACACATCACACACTGCACCACATCAGACATCACAACCACATCACACATCACCCTGCATCACACATCAGACACCACATGTATCATACCACATCACATCACACATCACATTACATATACACACCACACCACACACCACGTCAACCCCCACACGTCATCACACTCCACATCACACATCACACACCACATCACAATCACACAACCACATCACACTGCATCACATCATGCACTACATCATGCATCACATCACGCATCACTGCATCAGCATTATATCAGACACCACATCACACATCAACACCACATCACACACCACACCACCCATCACACCTCACACATCACAGACCACATCACACATCACACTGCTTCACACATCACACTGCATCACACATCACATCACATCACATCACACACCATGTCACACAAAACATACCACACTGCATCAAATACCACATCGCACATCACAATGCATCACATCACACTGCATCACACATCACACAGCACACTTCACACACCACACAGCACACTTCACATACCACACATCACACCACACACCACACTTCACACATCACACACCACACTTAACACATCACACATCACACACCACATGTGCGCACACACACACATCACACACTACACATCATACATCAAACATCACACACTACACTCCATACATCACGATCCATACATCACACAGCACACACATCACACACATCACACACCATACACCACACACCACATGCACACATCGCACATCAAACATCACACAGTACACATCACATACCACAAATCACACACAACACGCATCAAAGAGTCAGGACTGCAGTTTGCTAAAGGAAGCAAACACATGAAGGTTCTGTTGTATGTTGGAAGAGCAGGACAGCAGAAGGTCCTAAGAGGAGCCCCATCGAGCAAGTGATCTGGCCCTTACCTGCTGACATTCTGTGGGGGTCATGACTCCTGGATGCCCCTTTGCTGTCATCAATCTTCTTTTGTGTTATAGAAGGACAAATGTCTCCCTTAGGAAACTGCAGTCCTAACTTTTTGATGTGTGTGTTTTGTGTGATTTGTGGTATGTGGTGCATATTGTGATGTTTGATGTGTGATGTGCGATGTGTGACGTGTGATGTGTTTGCATGTGCTGTGTGATGTATGGATTGTGATGTATGGAGTGTAGTGTGTGATCTTTGATGTATGAAGTGTAGTGTGTGATGTGTGGTGTGTGATGTATAATGTGTGGTGTGTGATAGGTGGTGTGTGATATGTGGTGTGTGATGTGTTAAGTGTGGTGTGTGATGTGTGAAACGTGTGCGATGTGTGGTGTGTGATGTGTGATGCAGTGTGACGTGATGTGGTGTGTGATGCAGTGTGATGTGATGTGTGTCATGGTTGTGTGGTGTGATGTGTGATGTGGTGTGTGATGTGGTGTATGTGTGATGCAGTGTGATGTGTGATGATGTGTGTGGTATGTGATGTGTGATGTGGGGTGTG
>JAPXFY010003097.1:17500-23273 GCA_030674185.1 Monoplex corrugatus
AATTTAATAATTTAAATTTTTCTTTTTAATTTTCTTTCCCCAAAAATTAACTTATTTTAAATTAAAAAAAACTTAACTTAACTTTTTTTAAATAAATTTTAACCCCCTTAACTTAACCCTTAACCCTAACCCTAAACCCTAACCCTTAACCTAACCCCCCCACCCCCACGTTTAACTTTAACCCCAACCCTTTTCCCTAACCTAACCCTTATAACCTAACCTAACCTTAACCCTAACCCCCAACTAACCTCCTAATAACCTTTAAAAATAAAACCCTTTTAAACCCCAACAACCTAACCAAACCCCTTTTAACCTAACCTAACTACCCAACCCCTTTCCCCCAAATCGTAACTTTAAACCCCAACCTACCCCAACCCACCCACCCTAACCCCTACCTACCCCAACTAACCTTAAAATTTAACCCCCAACCCAACCCAAACCCATAACTAAAATAACCCTAACCCTAACCTAACCTAACACCTAACCTACCCAAATTTTAACTATAACCCTAACTCCAAACCCCTTACCTTACCCAACCGTAACCCTACCAAACCACAAAAACCCAACCCCAACCTACTAACCTAACTTACCTAACCCAAACCTACCCAACCCTTTAAACCCTAAAAACCTTAACCCCAACCCACCTAACTAAACCCTAACTAACAACCCAACCCTTAACTTAACCCTTAACCTAACCTAACCCTAACAACCCCCAACCCTAACCCTATACTTTTCCTTTAAACCCCCAACCCCCAAAAACCTAACCCCCAACCACCCCCAAATAACTAACCTAACCTAACCCCCTAACTAACCCCAACCCCTTTCCTAACCCTAACCCAAACCCCTTTAACTTAAACCCTAAACCCCCAAATAACCCCCCCAAAAATTTAACTAACCTAACCCAACCTAACTTTAAACCTCTAACCTAACCCAAACCCTAACCTTAACCGTACTACCCCCACCTACCCCCAACCCCCCCTAACCAACCAACCCTAAACCAACCTTACCAACTTAACCCTATAACCTAAATAACCCTAACGCCTTAACTCTAACTAACCCTAACCTACCCAACCTAACTAACACCCCACCTAACCTAAACCCTTTTACCCAACCCTCGTAACTAACCCTAATTAACCTTTAAATACCTAACCTAACTTAAATAACCCTAACCTAACCCTAAATAACTTACCTCTTAACTTTAAATAACCTTAACCCACCGAACTAACCTACCGGTTAACCCAACCCCCAACCTAACCCCACCTAAACTTACCCTACTTAACAACTAAACCTTAACCTTAATAACCTAACTTTCCAACTAACTAACCTAAACCCCTAACTAACCCTTAACCCAACTAACCTTTAAATACCTAACCTAACCCCAACTAACCTAACCCTACCCCCAAACGGGGAAAAATAACCTAACCCTTTAAATTTTAAAAAAAACCCCCAACTAACCTAAACTAACTAAACCCCTTTTAAACCCAACCCTAACCCCAACTTTAAATTTAAACCCCCAACTTTTAACTTTAAATAACCCTTTAACCCCTTAACCCCTTACCTTAACCCCCCCCAACCTTAACCCCAACCCTTAATACCTACTAACTTAAAATAACTAACCTTCCTTTAACCCCCAACCTTTAACCCCCAAAATTTAAATTTTCCTAACCCCAAACCCTTTTAAATTTCTAACCTCCTAACCCTTTAAATTTAACCCTAACCCTTTTAACCCTAACTTAAACCTTCAACCTTATACCCTAACCTTTAAACCTACCCTCCCCAACTACCTAACCTTAACCTAACTTAACCTAACCAACTAACCCAACCCTTAAATACCCACTAAACCCTAACCCTAACCAACCTAACCTAACCTTAAACCCCAACTAACCTACCCTAACACCTAAACTAATAACCCTAACCCATTAACTTAACCCTTAACCTAACCCTTTAAACCCCAACCTAACCTAACTTAAACCTACCCTAATTAACCTTTACCTTAACCTTAACTAACTAACTTACTACCTACTTAACCTAAACCCCCTTTCCTTACCCTACCTTCCCCTTAAAAACCCCCAACCCCCCTAACTATTTTCCCCCAACCTAAACCTTACCTTAAATAACCTTTAACTTTAACCCCCAACAAACTTTTAAATAACTAACCCTAACCTTTAAATTAAAACTACTTTTCCTACCCTAACCCTAACTTTAAACTAACCCAACTTACCTACAAACCTACTTACCTTTACCTAACTACTACCTTTAACCTACCTAACTTACCTAAAACCCTAACTAACCCTAACCCTACCCTAACTAACCTTTTAAACTTTAAACTAACCCCCAACCTAACCCTAACCTAACTAACCTAACCCCAAACCTAACCTTAACCCTAACCTAAACTTAAACCCCCAAAAATAACCTTAACTAACTTAAACCTAACTAAACCTAACCCTAAATAACCCTAAATTAAACCCCAAACCTAACCCCAACCCAACCTAAAAATAAACCCTTTAACCTAACCTAACCTTTAAATAACCTACCCCCACCTTCCCCCTTAACTACCTAACCTACCCAACCTGACCTTTTCCCCACCCTAACTAAAACCCTTTTAACCCTTTAAATTTAAATAACTAACTAACTTTAAATAACCTAACTAACTACTAACTAACCTAACTGAACCCAACTTAACTTAACTACCAACTACTTTAAAATTAACCTCTACTAACTTAACCTTTAACCTTTAAACCTACCTTAACCTTAACTTACTACTGTAACTACCCTTAAACCCTTTAACTAACTTTACTTAACTACCTTAAACCTTAACTAACTAACTAACTTTAACATACAGTAAACCTAACTTAACTAACCTACTAACTACTTAACTTTAACTAACTTAACTTAAAACTTAACTTTAACTAACTAACCTAACTTAACTAATGAACTTAAACCTTAACCTAATAAAACCTGAACTGTAACTTTAACCTAACTAACCTTAACTTTAACTAACTTTAAATAACTTACTAACCAACTAACTAACCCCTGAACCCTACCTAACGAAACTAACTTAACTTACTAACCTAACTTTACTAACTAACTAACCTAACTAACCCTTTAACTAACTACCCTACTTACTTTTAACTACTAACAACCTTACCTTACTACCTTAACCTACTCAACTAACCTAACTACTAACCTAGTAACTTTACTACTAACCTAATAACCTAACCTAACTACTAACTTCTAACCCTAACCCTAACCCCCCCACCCAAAACCCCCAACCCCCCCCCAAACCCTACCCCCCCCCACCCCCTCCCCCCCCCCTAACCCACCCCCCTCCCCTCCCCAACCCCACCCCCCCCAAACCCCCCCCCCCAACCCCCCACCCCAACCCCCCCTCCCCCCTTTAAACCCAACCCCCAAAACCCTAAACCAAAACCCCCCCCCCCTAACCCCCCCCCAACCCTTTTCCCCTAAACCCCATCCCCCCCAACCCTAACCCTAAACCCCAAAACCCAAAACCCCCTCCCCCCCAACCCCCCAACCCCCCCAAACCCCCCCCCCAAACCCCCCCCCCAACCCCACCCTCCAAACCCCCCCCCTAACCCTAACCCCTAAACCCCAAAAACCCAACCCCAACCCCTAACCCCCCCAAACCCCAACCCTAACCCTAACCCTCCCCCAAACCCCCCCCCCCTAACCCCAACCCTAACCCAAACCCCCAACCCCCAACCCCCAAACCCCCCCCCAAAAACCCCAAACCCCCAAACCCCAACCCTACCCCTAACACCCTAAACCCTAACCTAACCCTAAACCCCAACCCAACCCCAACAACCCAACCCTAACCCTAACTCCCCACCCTAACCCACCCTAAAACCCCACCCCTAACCCTACACCCTAACCCTAACCCCTAACACCCAAACCCTAACCCTAAACCCCACCCTAACCCTAAACCCCAACCCAACCCAACCCTACCCTAACCACCCAAACCCCTAACCCCTAAACCCCTAACCCTACCTAACCCTAACCAAACCCTAACCCTAACCCAAACCACCCAAACCCTACCCTAAACCAACCCCTAACCCCAACCCAAACCCTAAACCCTACCACCCAACCCTAAACCAAATAACCCCAACCCTAACCCTAACCCTAACCCTACAACCCTAACCCTAACCACCCTAACCCAACCCTAACCCACAACCCACAACCCCAACCCTAACCCCCACCTAACCCCTACCCCTACCCTCACCCAACCCTCAACCCTAACCCCACCCAAACCCTAACCCTAACCTAACCCACCCACCCTAACCCTAACCCTAACCCACACCCAAACCCAAACCCCCAACCCCACCCAACCCTAAACCCTAACCCTAACCCCTAACCCCAAACCCAACCCCTAACCCTACAACCCTAACCCTAACCCTAAACCCTACAACCCTAACCCAAACCTACCCTAACCCTAACCCCCACCCAACCTAACCCAACAAACCTAACCCCTACCCCACCTAACCCACACCCCACCCCACCCCACAACCCTAACCCAACCCAACACCCCAACCCACCCAACCCCTACCTCACCCCTAACCCAACCCAACCCCCCTACCCCTAACCCTAACCCTAACCCTAACCTACCCAACCCTAACACAAACCCTAACCTAACCCTAACCCTAACCAACAACAACCCCTAACCCTAACCACCCAACCCAAACCTCCTAACCCAACCCAAACCCTAAAAAACCAACAAACCTACCCCAAACCAACCCTCCCCCTAAAACCCTAACAACAAACAACCCAAACCCTAAAACCCCAACCTACCCTAAAATAAACCCCAAACCCTAAAACCTAACCCTAACCCCCTAACCCAAACCCCAACCCTAAACCCCCCCTAAAACCCCAACCCCAACCTACCCCCCAACCCTAAACCCCAACCCAACCCCAACTCCAACCAAACCCCACCCAACCCAAAAACCCTAACCCCTCCCCACACCCCCTCACCCCCACCCTCCCAACCCCAACCCAAACCCCAACCCAAAACCCAAAACCCTACCCCACCCCTAAACCCCACCCAAAACCCCAACCCCAACCCAAACCAAAACCCCATAACCCTAACCCCCACCCAAAAACCCAAAACCCCCTAACCCTAAAAACCAACCCAACCCACCCACAACCCCCCCAAACCACCCCCCTAAACCCCCACCCCCCCCCCACAACCCAAACCCACCCAACCCAACCCAAACCCACCCACCAAAACCCCCAACAACCCTAAACCCCAACCCAACCAAACCTCCCAACCCCCACCCCTAACCCAACAAAACCCCAAACCAACCCTAACCCAAACCCCAAAAAAACCCCCCAACCCCTAAACCACCAAACCCAACCCTAACAACCTAAACCCTAACCCAAACCCTAAACCCCAAAAACCAAAACCCCAAAACCAAAACCAACCACCCCTAAAACCCCCCCAAAAAACCCAAAACCCCAAAAAAACCCCAAACCAAAACCTACCACCCTACCCTAAAAACCAAAACCAACCCCAACCCCCAAACCCCAACCCCCCCCTAACCCAAAAACCCAACCCAAAACAAAACCCCCCAAAACCCTCCCCCCAACCCCCAACCCCAAACCCACCCCAACCCACCCCCCCCAACCCCAAACCCCCCCCCCCCCAAAACCCAAACCCCCCCCCAACCCCCAACCAAAACCCCCCCCCTACCCCAAAACCCCCCCCCCTAACCCCTAAAAACCCCCAACAAACCCAAAACCCCCCCCTAACCCCCAACCC
>JAPXFY010003098.1:0-23272 GCA_030674185.1 Monoplex corrugatus
GGGGGGGGGGGTGGGGGTTTGTTTGGGGAATTTTGGGGGTTGTGTTTTTTGTGGTGTTTTTGAGTGGGGGGGGGGGGGGATTTTGGGGGGGTTTGGGTTTTGGTTTTTGGTTTTTTTTAAAAATTTTTTTTTTTTTTTTTTGTTTATTTTTTGTGGTAAATTGTTTTTTTTTGTTTTGTTTTTTTGGTGGTTGGTTAAATTTTTAAATTTTTTGGTTTTTTGTGTGTTTTTTGTTTTTTGGGGGGTTTTTGGGTAGAAAATGGGGTTTTTTTTGGGGGTGTTTGGGAATTGGGGGTTGTTTATGTAGGGGTTTAAAAAAAAAATTGGTTTTAAAAAAAATTTTTTAAATTTTGTTTAAAAAAGGGAAAAATTTTGGGTTTTTAAAAATTTTTTGTTTTTTTTTTTTTTGGGGAAAATTTTTTGGATTGATATTTTGTTGATTTGTGTGGTTGGGGTTTTGTTTTTTGTTTTGTTTTGTTGGTGTTTTTTGTTTTTGTTGGGGGGGTTTTTTGGGGGGGGGGGGGGTTTTTATTTTTTTGGGGTGTTTTGGGTATTTTTTGGGGTTTTGGTTTTTATTAGTGTTTTGGGGGGGGGTTGGTTTTTGGTTTTGGGGTTTTTGGTTAAGAGTTTTTTTGGTTAATTTTTTTTTTTTTTTTTTTTTTTGTTATTTTGGGGGGGGGGGTTTTTTTGGGGGTTTTTTGTGGGGGGGTTTTTTTTGGGGTTGGGGTTTTTTTTAATTTGGGTGAAATTTGTTTTATTTTTTTTTAAGTTGTTTTGTAGGTTTTTTTGGGGGGGAAGGGGTTTATTTTTTTGGGGTGTTTGAGGTGGGGTGGTTTGGGTTTTTTGTTTTGAAAGGTTGGGTTTTTTTTTTGGTTTTAAATGGGGTTTTTTGGGGGGGGGGTTTTTTTGGTTAATTTTAAAAATTTTTTTTTTTATTTTTTGTTAAAATTAAGTTGGAAGTTTATTTTTTTTTAAATTTGGTTGTATTTGGGGTTTTTTAGTAAAAAAAATTTGTTTTTGTTGTGGGTTTTTTTTTTGGGGTTTTTGGTGTAGTTTGGGGGGGGGTAGGTTGGGGGTTTTTTGGGGGTTTTTTTGGGTTTTGGGGTTTTTTGGGTTTTTGTGTGTTGGGGAAAGGTTTTTTTGGTTAAAAGGGGGTAATTTTGTATTAAAAGGGTTTTAAAATTTTGGTTTTTTTGTTTTGTTTTTATTTTTAATGTTAAATATAATGTTTGGGTGTTTGTTTGTTTATTATGTGGGTTGTGGGGTTTTGGAAAAAAAAAAATTTAATTTTGAAATTAAAATTGTTGTGGTTTTTTAAAAAGGGGGGTTGGGTTTTTTTTGGGGGGAAAGGGGGTTGGGGGTTTTTTTGGGGGTTTTTGGGGTTTTGGGGTGTTTGGGGTTTTTGGTGTGGTGGGTTGGTTTTTGGTTTTTTTTGGGGTTTAGTGGGTTTGGTTAAATTGGTTTTAAAAGATTTTTTTGGGTTTTTTATTTTTTTGGGGTTTTTTTTTGGAAAATTTTTTATTTTTTTTTGTTTTTGGTTTTTAGGTTTTTTTGGGTTTGTGGGTTTTTAAATGAAAAATTTTTGGTGGGTTTTTTGGGGTTGTTTTGGGGGTTTTTTGTTTTGTAGGGAAGGGGGGTTTTTTGGGGTTTGGGTAATTTGTGTTTTTGGGGTTTTTTTTTTTTTGGGAAGGGTGGAAAGGATTGGGTTTTTAAAATTTTTGGGGGTTTTTGTGTTGGTTTAAAATTTTTTTTAAAAAATTTTTTTTTTTTTTTTTTGTTTTTTTGGGGGTTTTTTTGTTTTGGGGTTTTTTGGGGGGAGGGGGTTTTTTTGGGGGAAAAAGGGGGGTTTTAAATTTTTTTTGTTTTGTTTTTTTTTTGTTTGTTTTTGGTTATTTGGGTAAAAGGGGGTTGGGTTTTTTTTGGGGAAGTTTTGGGTAAATTTTTGTGTTTGGGGTTTTTTGGTGGGGGGGGGGGTTGGTTTTGGAAAATTTTTTTGGGGTTTTTGGTTGGTTAAAAGGTTTTTAAAATTTTTTTTTTTTTTTTTTGTTTTTTGTTGGAGGGTGATTTGTTTGTTTTTTTTTTGTTTGGGATTGGTTAAAAAAAATTTTTTTTTTAAAATTTGGTGGTTTTTTTTTGGGGTGTAGGGTGTTTGGGGGGAGGTTGGATTTGTTTTGGGGTTTTTTGGGTAAAATTGTTGTTTGTGGTGTTTTTTTTGTGGTGGGAAAAAAGGTTGGTTTTTGGTTTTGGGGGGGGGTTTGGTTAAGGGGGTTTTTTTTTTTTGTAAAATTTTTTTTTTATTTTTTTTTTAATTTGGGAAAATGTTTTTTTTTTTTTTTGGGTTTTTTTTTTTTTTTTGGGATTGGGGTGAAGGGGTTTTTTAAATGAAAAAGTTGTGGTTTTTTTTTAAAAATTTTTTTTTGGGGGTTTGTTTTGGGTGGGGGGTGGTGGATTTGTTTGGGGAAGTTTGTGGGGTGGGGGTGGTTTTTGGGTGTTTTTGTGTGGAAGGTGGGGATTGGTTTTGGAAAAAAATGGGGTTTTTTTGTGTTAAAATTTTTTGGTTTTTTAAAAAAATTTTTTTTTTTTTTTGGGGGTTTTTTTGGGGGTTTTTTGTTTGTTGATTTTGTGTTATGGGGGTTTTGGTAAAAAAAAAGTTTTGTTTTTTGGGTTTGGGGGATTTTTTTTTGTTGGTGTGGGTATTTGTGGTGAAAAGGTTGGTTGGGGGTTTTTTGGGGTGTTTGATTTTGTGGTTTGGGGTTTTTTTTGGTGAAAGGGGGGAAAAAAAGGTTGGGGTTTTTTGGTTAAAAGGGGGTTTTTGTGTTGGTTAAAATTTTTAATTTTTGTTTTTGTTTTTTATTTTTTTATTTTTTTTTTTTGTTGGTTTTTTATTTTGTTGTATTTTGGTTTTGGTTGGTTTTGATTTTGGGGGGGGGGGAAAAAAAGAAATTTTTTTTTATTTTTGAAATATTGTGTGTTGGGATTTTAGGGGAAAGGGATTGTATTTTTATTGGGGTTTTTTAGGAAAGTGGGGGGGGGGTTTTAAAAGGGGGGGGGGAAATTGTTTTGGAAATTAAAATGGGGAAAATTGTGGTTGGTTAAAATTTTGGGGTTTTTTTTTTTATTTTTTATTTTTTAATTTTTAAAGGGGGGAAAAATTTTTAGTTTTTTTTTAAATTTTTGTGTTGATGGTTTGGGGGGGTAAAAAAGTTTTGAAATAAAATTTTGTTGATTTTTTAAAAATTTGTTTTGGGGGTTTATTGTGGGTGGGAAAAAAGGGTTGAATTTTTTTGGGGAAATTTTGGGGGAAGGTTTTTTGTTTTGGTTTTTTTATGTGTGTGGGAAAAAAGGTTGGTTTTGGTTTTTAAAAAAGGGGGGAAAAAAAGGTTTTAGAGGGGGTTTTTGGGATTTGAAAATTTTTTTTTTTTTTTTTTTTAAAAATTTTTGGAAAATGGGATTTTTGTTTTTATTTTTTGTTGGGGTTGGGAAAAAAGATTGGAAATGAAAATATGTGGGTGGATTTTAAATTTTTTTTTGGGTGTAGGGGTAGTTGGGGTAGGGGGTTTTTGTTTGTTTGGGTTTTGGGTGTTGTTGTTTTGGGGGGTTTTTTTGGGTTTGGTGGGGATTTTGGATTTAGAAAATTTTAAAATAATAATTTGGATTAAATTTAAATTTTTTTTTAAAAAAAAATTTTTTTTTATTTTTTGTTTTATTTTGGAAAATTTTTATTGTTTGTTTTAATTTTTTTTTTTTATTAGAAAAAAAAAGTATGTTATTTTGTGTTGTTGGGGTTTTTTTTTGTGTTTTAGGGTGTTGGGGAGAAAGGGGGTTGGTTTTTTAGGGGTGTTTTGGGGGAATTTTTTTTTGGGTTTTTTTTTGGTGGGGAAAAAAAAATTTTGATTTAAAAAAGGGGTTTTTTTATTTGAGTTAAAATTTTGGGTTTTTAAAAAAATTTTGTTTTTATTTTTTAATGTTTTTTTTGTTGGGGAAAATGTTAGTTTTTTTTTTTGGTGGTATGGGGGTTGATTTGGTTTTTTGAAATGGGGAAAAATTTTGGTTTTTTTTTTTATGTTGGGTAGGTTTTATTTTGGGAAAGGGAGGTTGGGTTTTTTTGGGGTGTTTATAATTTTTTTTTTTTGGGTGTTTTTTAGTGTGGTGGGAAAATTTGGTTTTGGAAAAAAAAAGGTTTTTTTTGGGGGGTTTTTTTGGTTTTTTTTTTTTTTTTTTTTTTTTTGTTAATTTGTTGGAAGGTTGTTTTTTAAAATTTTTGTGTTTGGTTGGTTGGTGTAGGGGTTTTTGTTTTTAGGTTGTTTTTTTTTTTTTAAGGGTGTGGGTTTTTTTTGGGGGGTTTTGGGGGGGGGGTTTTTTTGGGGTTGTTTGGGTTTAATTTGGTGTTTTGGTGTTTTGGTAATGGTGGGAAAAAAAATGGTTTTGGTTTTGGGGTTTGGTTGATTTTAAATTTTTTTAATTTGATTTTTTTTTTTTTATTTTTTAATTTTTTTATTTGGGAAAAAATGAAAATTTTTTTTTTTTTTAAAGTTGGGGGTTTGATTGGGGAAAAAATTTGTATTTGGTTTTTTTTTATTTTTTTTTAAAGTTGGTGATTTTGTTTGGGTTTTTGGGGGGTTTGGATTTTTATTGGGGTGGTTTAGGTAAAGTTGGGGTTTTTGGGTGTTTAATGTTAAAGGGGAAAAAAATTTGGGGGTTTTAGTTAAAATGGGAAAAAATTTTGATTAAGAGTTAAAATTTTTAATTTAAAAGTTTTTTTTTTTTTATTTTTATTGTTTGGGGGAAAAATTTTTTTTTTTTTTTTGTTTGGGGGTTTTGTTTTAAGTTTGTTGTAAATTTTAAAAGAAAAAGTTGGGTTTTTAAAAGGGGGGTGATTTGTGGGAAAAATGTTGGGGGGGGGGGTGTTTGAGGTAATTTGTTTTGGGTGTTTTGTTTTGGGGGGGAAAAAATTGGGTTTTTTGGAAATTTTGGGGTTTAATTTGTGTTGGTTTTTGGTTATTTTAAAATTTTTTGTTTTTATTTTTTTTTTTTGGGTTGGGGGGTTTGTTTGTTTATTTGGTTGTTGGTGTTGGGTGGGGGTTTTTTTTTGAAATGTTTTTTTTGGGGGTTTTTTTTTTTTATAAATTTGGGTTTTTTTTTGTTTTTTTTTTTTTGGGAAAGGGAGGTTGGTTTTTGGGGGTTTTTTGGGGTTTGGTTTTTTTGGTGTTTTTGGTTTTTGGTGAAAGGATTTGGGTTTTAGAAAATTTTGGGGGGTTTTTGTGTTGGTTTTAAATTTTGGGTTTTTTTAAAAATTTTTTTTTTTTTTTAAGTTTTTTTTTGGAAAATGTTTGTTTGTTTTTTTTGTTGGTTTTTTTTTGGGGAAAAATTTTTATTTTTGAAATTTTTGTTTTGTTTTTTTTAAAATTTTTTTTGGGTTTTTTTTTTTTTGGGTAGGTTGGGGGATTTAAAAAATTTTTTTGGGGGGGGGTGGGGGGGTTTTTTGGTTTTAATGGTGAATGGGGGGGGTGTTTTGGTTTGGAGTTTAAAGGGGGGGGTTTTAAAATTTTATTGGTTAAATTTGGTTTTTTTGTTTTGGGGTTTTTTTTTTTGTTTATTTGGGGGGGTTATGGGGGGTTTTAAATTTGTTTGGGGAGGTGGTTGAAATAAAAATATGTTTTTTGAAAAGAAAAAGTTGGTGTTTTTTTTTTTGTTTTTTGGGTTTTTGGGGTGGGTTTTGTTTTGTTTTGGGGTGTTTGGGGGGTAATTTTGGTTTTGGGGTTTTATGGGGTGGAGGTGGGTTGGTTTTTTAAAATTTAAAAAAGGGGAAATTTTGTTAAAGTTAAAATTTTTTAATTAAAGTTTTTGTTTTTTTTTTAATGTTATTGTTGGAAAAAGAAGTTTGTTTATTAGTTGTGGGGGTTGAAAAAAATTTTGAAATTTTAAATGTTTTTTTTTGGGTTTTTTTTTTAGTTGTTTGGTGTATTTGTGGGAGAAAGGGGT
Organism: Monoplex corrugatus; assembly: GCA_030674185.1. NCBI lineage: Eukaryota > Metazoa > Mollusca > Gastropoda > Littorinimorpha > Ranellidae > Monoplex > Monoplex corrugatus. The sequence continues at coordinate 5,983 of JAPXFY010003098.1, forward strand.
TGGATTTTTTGGGGGGAAAGGGGGTAAGGTGTGGTGGTGTTTTAAAATTTTGAATGGGGAAAAATTGGATTTTGGGGTTTAAATTTGGGGTTTAAAATTTGTATTTTAAGGTTTTTGGTTTTTAAAAATTTTTTTTTTATTTTTTAAAGGGGTTTTTTTTAAAATGTTATTTTGTTGTTTTTTGTTTTTGGTAGTTGGTGGGGGAGTTTTTAAAAGTAGTTGGTGTTTTTAAAATGTTGGGAGGGGGAGTTTGGGTTTAGAAAAGGTTTATTTTTTTTTAAAATTTTTTGGGTAAGTTTGTTTTTGGGTGTTTAAATTTGGGAGGGGGAAAAAAAAATTGGGTTTGGGGGTTTTTGGGGATAATTTGTGTTTGAGTTAAAATATTTTTCAATCTTGAAACATGACCCAATATGTTGTTAATTTTCTTCACCCAAGTTGTGTGTATGTATTGCTGGTAGAAATACTTGTGCATTTCCCTTATTGGGGGAAATTTTTTAGCGACATTTGGCTTTGTGGCTGTTTCTTGCTAGTGAACGGTTCCGCAAAGAAGATTGGATTTGAGAAATTCACCCAAAATGGAGTTTAAACCCATGATCTCAAAAGGTTTCAATCCTTGGGGTTTAACTTTAAAAGATTTCTCCCTGCTTCCCTCTTTTTTCCTTTAATGTTATATATGCCTTTGGAAACAACCCCGTTTAAAGTTTTTGTCTTCCCATTTTTTTTGGGGTATGGTGGTTTAAGAATAAAAGACTAGTCAATCTTAACATGACACCAATATTTTGTTGATTTTTTACACCATCTTGTTTTTGTGTAGTGTTTTGTGGTAGAAAGGGGGGCTGTGCATTCCTTTTTTGGGGGAATTTTTAAACTACAGTTTGTGCTTTTTGTTTCATGCTGGAATCGGACGCAAAAAATTGATTTTGAGAAATTCACAACATGGGGAATATCCTACGTGACCTCAAGAGTTTCAATCCTTTGGGTTTAACTTGAAAAAACCCCTTCTTCCCCCTTTTTTTCCTTTTTATGTTCATTCCTTTAAGAACCCTGTTAGTTCTGTCTTCCCCATTATGTTGTGTATGGGGGTTTTAAGAATAAAGCTATGTAAAACTGAACATGACACCAATTTTTGTGTGCATTCTCTACACCACTATTGTGTGTAGGTGTAGTTGCTGGGTAGAAAAGGAGGCTTGTGCATTCCTGTTTGGGGAATGTTCTGACGTCAGTTGTTGCTTTGTGCGTTTCTTGTATGAATCGGACGGCAAAGAAGATTGGTTTTGAGAAAATTCCCAACTGGGGGATAACTCCTACGTGACTTCAAGGTTTCAACCTTGGTTATCTTTAAAAATTCCCCTTCCCCCCTTTTTTCCCTTTTGTTACCTAATTTTCCTGGGGCAACCCCCTATTGTTCTTCTTTCCCATTATTGGTGTTGGGATTGAAGAATAAAAGACTATGTCAAAACTTTAACATGAACCAATTTTTGTTCATTTTTCTACACCTCTATTGTGTGAGGGGTATTTTCTGGTAGAAAGGGGGGCTTGGGCACCTTTATTGGGGGGGGTTTGAGCGACATTGTTGCTTTGTGGGTGGTTTCAGCTACTGAACGGGGGCCGCAAAGAATTGGATTTTGAGAAATTTACCAACATGGGAGATAAACTCCTACGTGATCTCAAGAGTTTCAATCCTTGGTTATCTTAAAAATTTCCCCTTTCCCCTTTTTTCCTTTTAAATTTTCCTATATCCTTGGGAAAAAACCCTGAATGTTCTTCTTTCCTATTATGTGTGTTATGGGGAGTTAAGAATAAAAGCTATTCAATCTTTACATGACACCAAATTGTTGTGTGCTTTCCTCACCATCTTGTGTTTTGGTTTTTGCTGGGGGAAAGGTGGGTTTGTTTTTTTATTTGGGGAATGTTCTACGTACAGTTGTGTTCTTTGTGGTTTTCAGTAGCTGAAACGAGGAAAGAAGTTTGGGTTTGAGAAATTTACCCCAAAAGGGAGATAACTCCACTGACTCTCAAGAGTTCAATCCTTGTTAATCTTAAAAATTTTCCCCCCTTCCCCTTATTTCCTTTAAAATTTTTTTTATTCCCTTTGGGAACAACCCCGTAATGTTTCTGTCTCCCTTTTTTGTTGTTGTATGGGGATTGAAAAATAAAGACTTTTTCAATCTTTAAAATGACACCCTATTTTGGTCATTTTTTCTACCCCCATCATTTTTTGTGTGTGGGGTATTGCTGGGTAGAAAGAGGCCCTTTTCATTTCCCTTATTGGGGGAAAGTTCTGGGTACGTTGTGTGCTTTGTGGGTGTTTTATCTGCAAACGTCGCAAAGAAGTTTTTTTTGAGAAATTCACCAACTGGGAATAACTCCTACGTACCTCAAAAGTTACAAACCTTGGGTTTTCTTTAAAAATTCTCCCTTCTTCCCTCTTATTTCCTTAAAGTTACCTTATGCCTTGGCAAACCCTGTATATGTTCTGTTTCCCTATTTTGTGGTGTATGGGGAGTTGAAGATAAAAAACATGTCAATCTTGAACATGACACCCAAAATTTGTGTGCATTTTTTCACCATTAGTTGTGTGTAGTGTATTTTTTGGGGAGAAAGGAGGTTTGCATTCCTTATTGGGGAATGTTTTAGCGTACAGTTTTTGGGGCTTTGGGCTGTTTCAGAGCTGAATCTCCGCAAGAAGATTGGATTTTTGAAAATTCCCCAACAGGGGGGGGTAACTCCCACGGACTTCAAGAGTTTTAATCCTTGGTTAATCTTTAAAAATTCCCCTTTTCCCTTTTTTTCCCTTTTAAAGTTACCTAATGCCCTTTGGAAGCAACCCTGTAATGTTCGTCTTCCCAAATTTGTGTTGTTGTTTAGTTGAAGAAAAAAAAGACATGTCAACTTGAACATGCACCAATATTTTGTTCATTTTCTACCCTATATTGTGTGAGGGGTTAGTTTTCGGGTAAAAAAGGGGGTTGTGCATTCTGATTGGGGGAAAGTTCTTGGTACATTTTGGGGCTTTGTGGCTGTTTTTAGCTAGCTAATCGGGCCGCAAAGAAGATTGGTTTTGAGAAATTTAAAAAAGGGAGATAATCCTCGTGATTCAAGATTTAAAACCTGGGGAATCTTAAAAATTCCCTTTCCCTCTTATTTCCTTTAAGTTACCCATTCCTTAACAACCCTGTTTTTTTTCTGTCTTCCCCTTTTTTGGGTTTTTGGTGGTTGAAGAATTTAAAAGGGGGTTTGTCAATCTTGAACATGCACCAATATGTTGTGGCATTTCCTACACCATCATGTTGTGTGTAGTGTTTGCGGGTTGAAAAGGAGCTTGGCATTCCCTTATTGGGGGTGTTCTGGGTCAGGTGTGTGTTTGTGGCTGTTTCAAATTTGCAAAAACGGACGGGAAAGAAATTGGATTTTTAGAAATTCACCCCAAAAGGGGGTAACTCCTACGTACTCCAAATTCAAACCCCTTGGGGAATTTTAAAAAATTTTCCCTTCTTCCCCCTTATTTTTTTAATGTTTATATGCCCTTGGGGCAACCCTTTTTAAAAGTTCTGTCTTCCCCCTTATGTGTGTGTATGGTGATTGAAAATAAAAGACATGTCAATCTTTAACTGACCACCAAAGTTGTGTCATTTTTCTACACCATCATATTGTTGAGGTTAGTTGCTGGTGAAAGGAGCTTGGCATTCCTTATTGGGGGAAAGTTTGAGGGACATTTGTGCTTTGTCTGTTTTATGCTACTGAACGGTCCGCAAAGAAGATTGGGTTTTGAGAAATTCACCAAATGGGGGTAATCCTACGTGATCCAAAGTTCAATCCTTGGTTATCTTTAAAAATTCTCCCTGCTTCCCCTTATTTTCCCTTTTAAAGTTCATTATTGCCTTGGAACAACCCTGTATATGTTCTTCTTTCCCCCTTTGTGGTTATGGTGATTTTAAAATAAAAGACTATGGCAACTTGAACAGAACCCCAAATTTTTGTGTGCATTTCTCCACCACATGTGTGGAGGGTTTTCGGTAAAAGGGGCTTGTGCATTCCCTTATTGGGGGAAATTTTTGAGGTACATTTTGGGGGCTTTGTGGCTGTTTCATGCTACTGAACGGGCGCAAAGGAAGATTTGGATTTGAGAAATTCACCAACATGGGGTAACCCTATCTCTCAAGAGTTACAAACCTTTGGGTTATTTTTAAAAATTCCCCCTCTTCCCTTTATTTCCTTTAATTTACTATGCCTTGGAAGCAACCCTGATTTGTTTTTTCTTCCCTATTTTGTTGTTGGTGATTGAAAAATAAAAGACTTTCAACTTGAAAAATGACCCAATAGTTTGTCATTTCTCACAACACATATTTTTGTGTGGTGGATTGCTGGGGGGAAAAGGAGGCTTGGCATTTTTTTTGGGGAAATTTTTGAGGACATTGTGGCTTTGTGGTTTCTATGCTACTAAACCCGGTCCGCAAGAAGATTGGGTTTTAGAAATTCACCCAAAATGGGGATAACTCCTACGGATCTCAAGAGTTACAAATCCTTGGTTAATCTTAAAAAATTCTCCCGTTCCCTCTTATTTCCTTTTTTTCTATATGCCTTGGAACAACCCTGTATAGTTCTGTCTTCCCTATTTTGTGTGGTATGGGGGTTAAAAATAAAAACTATGCAATCTTGAACTACACCAAAATTTTTTTGTCATTTTTCCACCATCAAGTTTTTAGGTGTAGTTGCTGGGAGAAAGGTAGGCTTTCTTTTTTATTGGGAATGTTTGAGCGTACGTGTGGCTTTGGGGGGTTTTTTAGCTAGCTGAACGGGGCGGGAAAGAAGATTGATTTTGGAAATTTACCCAACATGGGGAAAAAACTCCCGTGACCTTTAAGGGGGTTCAATCCTTGGGTTTTCTTTAAAAATTCCCCTTCTTCCCTTTATTTCCTTTAAAGTTACCCATATGCCCAACAACCCTGTATATGTTCTGTCTTTTCCCCATTTTGTTTGTATGGTGAGTTGAAAATAAAAACTAGTTCAATCTTGACAGCCCCAATTGTTGTGTCTTCTCTCACCCTCATTTGGGGGTTTAGGTGTATTTGCTGGGAAAAGGTAGGTTGGGGATTTTTTATTGGGGAATGTTCTGACGTTCAATTGTTGCTTTGTGGCTGTTTCATTGCTACTAATCGGGGCGCAAGAAGATTGGTTTTGAGAAATTCACCAACTGGGAATAAACCCCATGATCTCAAGGTTACAATCCTTTTTTAAACTTAAAAAATTCTCCCTCTTCCCTTATTTTCCCTTTTAAAGTTCTATATGCCTTTGGGAACACCCGTTATTTTTTCGTCTTCCCCTTTATTGTGTGTTTGGGATTGAAAATAAAAGACTATTTAATCTTGAACAACACCAAATTTTTGTTGCATTTCTCTACACCATCGTTGTGTGTAGGGGTTTTGGGTAAAAGGAGGCTTGTGCATTCCCTTATTGGGGGAAAGTTCTGAGGTTCAGTTTGTGCTTTTTTTGGGTGTTTCATGCTAGCTAATCGGACCCCAAAAAAAATTGGATTTTGAAATTTACCCAAAATGGGGGGTAACCTACTGACTTAAGATTACAATCCTTTGGTTTTTCTTAAAATTCTCCCTTCTTCCCTCTTTTTTCCTTTAAGTTACCATATGCCTTTACAACCCTGTATTTGTTCGTCTTCCCATTAGTGGTGTATGGTGAGTTAAGAATAAAAGAAATAGTCAATCTTGAACATGGGCACCAATTTTTTTGTTCTTTTCCCCAACCCTCAATTTTTTTGGAAATGTATTGCAAAAAAGGAGGGTTTGCATTTCCTTATGGAATGTTCTAGCGTACATTGGTGCTTTTGGGGTTTCATGCTACTGAATCGGGCCCAAAAAATTGGGTTTTTAAAATTTTTACCAAAATGGGAGATAATCCTTCTGATCCAAAGTTACAATCCTTGTTAAATCTTAAAATCTCCCTCTTTCCCCCTTATTTCCTTTTAATTTTTATATGCCTTGGAACAAACCCGTATTTTCTGTCTTTCCCCATTTGTGTGTGTATGGTGAGTTAAAATAAAAGCTTTTTCAATCTTTAACTGACACCAAAATTTTTGTGTCATTTCTCTACCCTCTTGTTGTTGTAGGGGTTTTTCTGGTAGAAAAAGGAGGCTTTTGGCATTCCCTTATTGGGGAAGTTCTGAGCGTACATTGGGGTTTTGTGGCGTTTCTATGCTAGCTGAATCGGCCCCAAAAAAGATTTGGGTTTTTAGAAAATTTACCAAAAGGGGGATAATCCTGTGATCTCAAAGTTTCAATCCTTTGGGTTTAAACTTAAAATTCTCCCTTCTTCCCCCTTTTTTTCCTTTTAATGTTACCTATATCTTGGAACAACCCGTATATTTTTGTTTTCCCTATATGTTGTGTTGGTAGTTGAAAATAAAAACATTTTCAATCTTTTAAAAACACCAAAATTTGTGTCATTTCTTCCCATATTGTTGTGTGTAGGTGTATTTTCTGGTAAAGGAAGCTTGTGCATTTCCCATTGGGGGAAGTTCTGAGGTACAGTTTTTTTGGGTTTTTGGGGTTTTCATCTACTAATCGGGCCCCAAAGAAATTGGGTTTTGAGAAAATTTACCAACTGGAGAAAAACCCCACTGACTCTCAAAATTCAATCCTTTTTATCTTAAAAATTCCCCTCTTTCCCCCTTTTTCCTTTTTTTGTTATATATGCTTGGAACAACCCCGTATATGTTTTGTCTTTTCCATTATGGTGGTTGGGGATTAAAAAAAAAAGACTTTGAAAATTAAATGACCAAAATTTTGGGGCATTTTCTCTCACCCTCAAGGTGTGAGGTGTATTCTGGGGAGAAAGGAGGGTTTCATCCTTATTGGGGAATGTTCTGAGGTCGTTGTTGGGGTTTTTGGCTTTTCATGCAGGAATCGGGGCCCAAAGAAGATTGGGTTTTGGAAAAACCCAAATGGGAGATAACTCCTCGTGACTCTCAAGAGTTACAATCCTTGGTTATTTTTAAAAATTTCCCCGCTTCCCTCTTTTTCCTTTAAAAGTTACTATTGTTGGAAAACAAACCCTGTATATTTCTGTCTTTCCCTATTATGGGTTGTATGGGGATTGAAAAAATAAAAGACTAGGCAACTTGAACATGACAAACCCAATAGTTGGTGCATTTCTCTCCCATATATTGTTGTAGGGGTATTGCGGGGAGAAAAGGAGGGTTGTGCATTCCCTTATTGGGGGAAAGTTCTGGGCTCATTTGTGCTTTGTGGGGTGTTTCAGCAGCTGAAACGGTCCGCAAAGAAGATGGATTTTGAGAAATTCACAACAGGGGGGAATAATCCCACGTGACTCCAAGGTTCAACCTTGGGGTTTTTTAAAAATTCTCCCCCTTCCCTCTTTTTTCCTTTTAATGTTACCAATGCCTTTGGGGCAACCCTGTATTGTTCTGTCTTCCCATTTTGGTGTTGGGGATTGAAGAATAAAAGACTAGTCAATCTTGAAAGACCCCTATTGTGTTCATTTTCTTAACCATCTGTTGTTTTTGGTGGGTATTCTATAAAAAGGGGCTTGGGGATTCTTTTTTTGGGAATGTTCTAGCGTACATTGTTGCTTTGTGGCTGTTCAAACTAGCTGAAACGGCGCAAAGAAGATTGGATTTTGAAAATTCACCCCAAAAGGGAGAAACTCCTATGATCTCAAATTCAATCCTTGGGGTTAAAATTTAAAATTTTTTCCCTTTTCCCTCTTATTTCCTTTTTAATTTTCCTTATGCCTTTGGAAGCAACCCTTATAGTTCTTCTTCCCTATTATGTTTGTAGGTGAGTTTGGGAAAAAAAATATTCAAATTTTAAAATGACCCAATTTGTTTGTGCCAATTTCTCTACACCATCATTTGTTGTTGTAGGGTAGTTGGGGTAGAAAAGGGAGGCTTTGGGGTTCCTTTTGGGGAAAGTTCTGAGGGCATTGTTGCTTTGTGGCTGTTTTCATGCTAGCTAATCGGTCCCCAAAAATTTATTTTTAGAAATTCACCAACAGGGGGGATAACTCCTACGTGATTCAAGATTTACAAACCTTGGGTTTAATCTTAAAAAATTCTCCCCCTTTTTCCCCTTATTTCCTTTTTTGTTACCCTTTTGCTTGGAAAACCCTTATATGTTCGCTTCCCTATTATTTGTTATGGGGGGTTAAGAATAAAAAACTATTCAATCTTGCGAACCCAAAAGTTGTTCATTTCTCTCACCTATTGTTGTGTGTAGGGGATTTGCGGTAAAAGGGGGCTTTCTTTTATTGGGGAAGTTCTGAGGTACGTTTTGCTTTGTGGCTGTTTCTTCTAGCTGAACGGCGCAAAGAAATTGGATTTGAGAAATTCACCAAACATGGGAGATAACTCCTACGTGAACTCAAAAATTAAATCCTTTGGGTTTAAATTTTAAAAATTCTCCCCCTTCCTCTTTTTTTTTTAAATTTTTATATCCTTGAACAAACCCCTTTAAATTTTTCTTCTTCCCATTATGGGTTGTATGGGGAGTTGAAGAATAAAAGACTATGTCAATCTTGAACATGACACCAATATGTTGTGTGCATTTTTCTTCCCATCTAGTTTTGTAGGTTTATTCTGGGAAAAGGACTTTGCTTCCTTTTTGGGGGGTGTTCTGAGGTACATTTGTCTTTTGGCTGTTTTTATGCTAGTGAACGTACCGCAAAGAAGATTGGTTTTTAGAAATTTCCCAAAATGGGAATAAATCCTACGGACTTCAAGAGTTTCAATCCTTTGGTTTTCTTTAAAATTTCCTTCTTTTTTTTTTTCCTTTAATGTTACCCTATATCCTTGGAACAACCCTTTATGTTCTTCTTTCCCCTTTTTTTTGGTATGGGGATTAAGAAAAAAAGACTATGTCAATTTTTGAACATGACAACCCAAATGTTGTGTCATTTTTCTCACCTCATAGTTGTGTGAGGGGTATTGTGGTAAAAAGGAGGCTTGTGCATTCCCCATTGGGGAATGTTTTGACTACAGTTGTTGCTTTGGCTTTTCATGCTAGCTGAATCGGGCCGCAAAGAAGATTGGGTTTTGAAAAATTCACCCAAAATGGGAATAACTCCTATGACTCTCAAGAGTTACAATCCTTGGTTAATTTAAAAATTCCCCTCTTCCCCTTTTTCTTTTAAAGTTACCTATTTGCCTTGGAACAACCCCGTTTTGTTTGTCTCCCCCATTATTGTGTGTATGGGGATTAAGAAAAAAAGGACTTGCAAACTTGAAATCACCCTATTTGTGTCATTTTCCCCACCATCAAAATTGTGTGTAGGGGTTTTCTGTTTGAAAGGGGCTTCATTCCCCTTTTGGGGGTGTTCTGACGTCATTGTGTCTTTGGGTTTCAAACTAGCAATCGGTCCTCAAAGAAGATTGGATTTTGAGAAAATTTACCAAAATGGGGGTAACTCCTACGTGACTCTCAAAGGGTTCAATCCTGGTTAAAAACTTAAAAGATTCTCCCCGCTTCCCTTTATTTTCCCTTTAATGTTACCATATTTCCTTGGAACAACCCTGTATATTTCTGTCTCCCTATTTTTGTTGTATGGGGAGGTTGAAGAATAAAAGACATGTCAATCTTAAAATGACACCAATAGTTGTGTGCTTTCTCTCCCAAAACAAGTTTTTGTAGGTGTATTTGTGGAGAAAGGGGGTTTTGCATTCCTTTTTGGGGAATGTTCTGGCGTACATTGTGTCTTTTTTGGGTTTTCTTTTAGCTGAAACGGGGCCCAAAAAAGATTGGATTTTTAGAAATTCACCCCATGGGAGAAACTCCTACGGACTCCAAATTTTCAATCCTTGGGACTTTAAAATTCTCCCCCTTTCCCTCTTTTTTCCTTAAAGTTACCATATGCCTTGGGAACAACCCTGTAAAAGTTCGTCTTTCCCCATTATGGGGTTTTAGGTGAGTTAAGAAAAAAAAAACTATTTCAATCTTGAAAATGAACCCCAAAATGTTGTGTGCATTTCTTCACCATCATGTTGTGTGTTGTATTTTCTGGTAAAAGGTAGGCTTGTTTCCCTTTTTGGGGGAAATTTTGCGTACATTTGGCTTTTTCTGTTTCAAACTCGAATCGGTCGCAAAAAAATTTATTTTGGAAAAACACCACATGGGAGATAACCCATGACCTTTAAGGTTCATCCTTGGTTAACTTAAAAATTCTCCCTTCTTTCCCCCTTATTTTCCTTTTAATGTTATATTCCGGAAGCAACCCGTATATGTTCTTCTTTCCTATTTGTGTGTATGGGGATTGAAGAAAAAAAGACTATGTCAATCTTAACATGCACCAAATTTTTTTCATTTTTCTACACCATCTGTTGGGTGTAGGTTTTTTGCTTAGAAAGGAGGGTTGGGCATTCCCATTGGGGAATGTTTGGCTCAGTTTTGGGGCTTTGGGCTGTTTCAAACTAGCTGAATCGGACCAAAGAAGATTGGATTGAGAAATTTTACAACAGGGGGAAAAACCCTACGTGATCTCAAAGTTTCAATCCTTGGTTAATCTTAAAAATTCCCCTTTCCCTCTTATTTCCTTTTTTTTTACCCAATGCCTTAACAACCCCCTTTTATGTTCTTCTTTCCCTTTTTTGTGGTGTAGGTGGTTTAAAATAAAAGCTATGTCAATCTGAACTGCACCTTTTTGTTGCATTTTTTTTCACCTCATGTTGTTTAAGGGGTTTTTTGGTGTAAAGGGAGGCTTTGGGATTCTTATTGGGGGAAGTTTACTCAGTTGTGTGCTTTTTCGTTTCATCAGTAATCGGGGCCCAAAGAAGATTGGGTTTTGAGAAAATTACCCAAAATGGGAGAAAAAATCCTACTGACTCCAAAGGGTTACAATCCTTGGGTTTTCTTTTTAAAATTTTTCCCCCCCTTCCCTTTATTTCCTTTTAAATTTACTATATGCCGGGAAACAACCTTTTTTTTCTGTCTTCCTTTATGTGTGTGTATTGGGGGTTTAAAATAAAAACTATGCAAACTTAAAATGACCCAATTGTTGTTATTTCTCTAACCCCCCTCATAGTTGTGGTAGGTTTTGCTGGTAAAAAGGGTTTTTCATTCCTTATTGGGGGTGTTCTGAGCGTAAAAAATTTTTCTTTGTGGGTTTTCTATTTCGAAACCCGCAAAGAATTGGATTTGAAAATTCACCAACATGGGAGATAACTCCTACGTGATTTTTCCCGATTACAAACCTGGTTAATTTTAAAAATTCTCCCGCTTCCCCTTTTTTCCTTTTTTTACCTAATTTCCTGGAACAACCCGTAAGCTTCTCCCCTATTTTGTGTTGTTTTTGGGGAGTTGAATAAAGACTATGTCAACTTAACGGACACAATAGTTGTGTGTTTTCTCACCATCTAGTTGTTTTAGGTGTATTCTGGTAGAAAGGGAGGTTTGCTTTCCCTTTTGGGGAATGTTTTGACGTACAGTTGGTTCTTTGTGGCTGTTTCAAAACTAGCTGAATCGGTCCCCAAAGAAAATTGGTTTTGAGAAATTCACCAAAGGGGGAAAAAATTTTCCTACGGACTTCAAGATTACAATCCTTGGTTAAACTTAAAAATTTTCCCTGCTTCCTCTTATTTCCCTTTTTTGTTACCCAAAATTTCCTTGGAACAAAACCTGTTTAAATTTTTGTCTCCCCTTTTGTTGTGATGGTGAGTGAAGAATAAAAGTATGTCAATCTTGAACATGCACCAATTTGTTGTTTTGCATTTCTCTCCCACATATTGTGGTAGGTTATTGCTGGTAAAAGGAGCTTTTGCATTCCCCTTATTGGGGAATGTTTTGAGCGTTTCGTTTTTGCTTTTTGGGTGTTTCATTGTGAAACGGGGCCCAAAAAAGATTTGGGTTTTGAAAATTTTCCCAAAAGGGGGATAACTATACGTATCTCAAATTTAATCCCCTTTTTTACTTTAAAAATTTCCCTTTCCCTCTTTTTTCCTTTAATGTTACCCAAGCCGGAACAACCCTATATTTTTCTGTCTTTCCCATTATGGTTTTGGTGATGAAGAAAAAAGACAATTTAATCTTGAACATACACCAAAATTTGTTCTTTCTCTCCCCATATTGTTTGTGTAGGTGTATTGCTTAAAGGTTTTGGCCCTTTTCATTCCCTTTTTTGGGGGAAAGTTTGACGTACGGTGGCTTTGTGGCTGTTCAATGCTAGCTGAATCGGGGCCCCGAAAAGAAGATTTGGATTTTGAGAAATTTTACACTTTTGGGGGATAATCCCGTGTCTCAAATTACAATCCTTGGTTAATCTTAAAAATTCTCCCCCCTTTTTCCCCCTTTTTTTCCCTTTTAATGTTCCTTTATCCTTGGGAAACACCCTTATATGTTCTGTTTCCCTATTTGTGTGTGTTGGGGTTTAAAATTTAAAAGACAAGGGCAAACTTGAATTTTACACCAATTTGGGCATTTTCTTTAAACCCTCATGTTTTGTGTAGGGGAGTTGCTGGTAGAAAAGGGAGGTTGGCATTCCTTTATTGGGAATGTTTGGTACAGTTGTTGCTTTGTGGGTGTTTTTATGCTAGCTGAATCGGGACGGCAAAGAAGATTGGTTTTGGGAAATCACACATGGGGGATAAATCCTACGTATCCAAAAGTTCAACCTTTTAATCTTAAAAATTCCCCTCTTTCCCCCTTATTTCCTTTAAGTTCCAATGCCCGGGAACAAACCCTGTTATGTTCTGTCCCCTTTAGGGGGTATGGGGGTTGAAAATAAAACTATGTCATCTTTAAAATGACACCAATATTTTTGTGCATTTCTCTCCCATCAAGTTGTGTGTGGTATTTTCTGGGGGAACAGGCTTGTATTCCTTATTGGGGGAAATTTTTTTAGGTCAGTTGTGGCTTTTCTTTTCATGCTAGCGAATCGGTCGGGAAGAAATTGGATTTTTAGAAAATTTTACAACCCTTGGGGGATAAAACCTACTACTCCAAGAGTTAAAACCTTGTTTTTCGTAAAAATTCTCCCCTTTTTCCCCCTTATTTCCTTTAATTTACCTTATTTCCTTGGAAAAACCTGTATATTTTGTCTCCCATTATGTGTTTTTTATGGTGGGTTAAAAATTTAAAAACAGCAATCTTGAACATACACCAAAAAAAGTGTTTCATTTCTCTACACCATCTTTTTTTTTTGTAGGTGTATTTTTTGGTAGAAAGGTGGTTGGGGATTCCTTTTTGGGGAATGTTTTTTGAGCGTACATTTTCTTTGTGGGTTTTCAAAAGCACGAATCGGGGCCGCAAAGAAGATTGGGTTTTTAAAAATTCACCAACATGGGAATAACTCCCCGTGATCTCAAAATTACAATCCTGGTTAATCTTTTAAAAAATTCTCCCGCTTTCCCTCTTTTTTCCTTTTAAAGTTAAATATATGCCTTGGAACAACCTGTATATTTTTGTTTTCCCTATTATGTTGGGGTAGGTGAGTTTAAGAATAAAAAACTTGTCAATCTTAAAAATACCCCAATATTTTTTCATTTCTCTCCCACAAGTTTGTGTAGGGGTATTTTCTAGGAGAAAGGTGGTTTCATTTTTTTATTGGGGAATGTTCTGAGGTACAGTTGTTGCTTTGTGGTTTTCTTTTCTAGCTGAACGGGCCGCAAAAAAGATTGGATTTTGAGAAATTCCCAAAAAGGGAGAAATCCCCGTGACTCTCAAGGTTACAATCCTTGGTTAATCTTAAAATTCTCCTCTTCCCCTTATTTTCCCTTTTTGTTACATATGCCTTGGGGCAAAAAACCCCGGTATTGTTCTGTCTTCCCTTTAGTGTGTGTTGTGGTTGAAAATTTTAAAAGACATGTCAACTTGAAAAAATTGCACCATATTGTTCATTTCTCTACACCATCAATTTTGTGTTTGGGGTAGTTCTGGGAAAAAAGGAGCTTGGGGATTTCCTTTTTTGGGGAATGTTCTATACATTGGTGCTTTTTGGCTGTTTCATGCTAGCTGAATCGGTACCGCAAAAAAAGATTGGGTTTTGAAAATTCACAAATGGGGGAAAAACTCCCCCGTGACTCTCAAAATTTTCAATCCTTGGTTAATCTTAAAACCCCCTTCTCCCCCTTATTTTCCCTTTTAAGTTCTATATGCCCGGAAGAACCCGTATATTTTTCTTCCCTTTTATTTTTTGGGGATTTGTTGAAGAATAAAAGATATGTCAAACTTGAAAAGACACCAAATTTGGTGCATTTCTCTAAACCCTATAGTTGTGTGAGGGGGTATTGCTGGGTAGAAAGGTACTTTTGCATTCCGTATTGGGGAATGTTGACGTAAGTTTTGGGGCTTTTTGGCTTTTTCTATCTAGCTGAAAACTTTTGGGAAAGAAAATTGGATTTTGAGAAAAATTTACCAAATGGGGTAACTCCCCGTGACTTCCCCAAAGTTACAAAACCTTGGGTTTTTTTAAAATTCTCCCTTCCCTCTTATTTCCTTTAATGTACCCTTTTTGCCTTGGAAAACCCGTATTGTTTTGTCTCCCTATTATTGGTGTTTATTAAGAATAAAAGACTATGCAATCTTAACATGACACCAAATGTTGGTCATTTCTCGCACCCCATTTTGTGTGTAGGTGTATTTTCTAGGGGAAATACTTTATTTTTCATTGGGGAAAGTTTGAGCGTTCAGTTTGTGCTTTGTGGCGTTTTAATCTACTGAAGGGAGCAAAGAAAAATTGGGTTTTGGAAAATTTACCAACAGGGGGATAACCCTCGTGACTCTCAAAATTACAATCCTTGGTTTTAATCTTTAAAAAAATTTTCCCCCCTTCCCCTTTATTTTCCTTTAATGTTACTATTTTGGGGAAACAACCCTGTTATGGTCTTCCCTTTTATGGTGTGTATGGGGTTAAGAATAAAAGCTAGTCAATCTTAACATAACCATATGTTGTGTGCATTTCTTACACCTCAGTTGTGTGTAGTGTGTTGTGGGTGAAAGGCAGGTTGTGCATTCCTGTATTGGGGAATTTTTCTAAGGGACATTGTGGCTTTGTGGTGTTTCTATGCTACTGAATCGGGACGGGGAAAGAATTGGGTTTTTGAAAATTCACAAATGGGGGATAAATCCTCGTGACTCTCAAATTTTAAAACCTGGTTTTCTTAAAAATTCTCCCTTCTTCCCCCTTTTTTTCCTTTTTTGTTACCTATTTGCCTTAACAACCCGTATATTTCTGTCTTCCCTATTTGTTGTGTATGGTGAGTTTAAAAAATAAAGCTATGTCAATCTTGAAAAATGACACCAAATTTTTTTGTGTGCATTTCTCTCCCATATTTGTGTTAGTGTATTGTGGTAGAAAGGGGGTTTTGATTCCTTATTGGGGAATTTTTGGGAAAAGTTTGTGCTTTTTTGGCTGTTTCAGCTATGAATCGGTCGCAAAAAATTGGGTTTGAAAATTCCCAACTGGGAAATCTACTGACTCTCAAATTAAAATCCTTGGGGTTTTCTTTAAAAATTCTCCCTCTTCCCTTTATTTCCCTTTTTTTTCCTATATTTTCCTTGGAACAACCTGTATATGTTCTGTTCCCTATTATTTTGGGTATGGGGAGTTAAGAATAAAAGACTATGTCAATCTTGAAAGACACCATTTTTGTGTGCATTTTTCCACCATCTTAGTTTGTGAGGTTATTTTCTGTTTTAAAAGGGAGTTTTGGGGATTTCCCTTATTGGGGAAAGTTCTACTCATTGGTGCTTTTTTTCTTTTCTGCTGCTGTCGGTGCCCAAAGAAATTGGATTTGAAAATTCACCAAAAGGGGGGAAAAATCCTAGTGATCTCAAGAGTTACAATCCTTGTTAAACTTAAAGATTCTCCCCCTTTCCCCTTTTTTCCTTTAATTTACCTATATGCCTTTGGAACAAACCCCCCATTGCTGTCTTCCCCTTTTTGTTGTATGGTGATTAAGAATAAAAAACTTGTCAATTTGAACTGACACCATATGTTGTGTGCATTTCTCTACCCTCTTGTTTTTTGTAGGTGTATTTTCTTAAAAGGAGGGTTGTGCTTTCCTTATTGGGGGAAATTTCTGGGGTACAGTTGTGGCTTTGTGGCTGTTTTAAAGCTGCGAATCGGCCGCAAAAAAGATTGGGTTTTGAGAATTTACCAAAAGGGAGATAACTCCCACGTGACTTCAAATTCAATCCTTGGTTAAATCTTAAAAATTCTCCCTTCTTCCCCCTTTTTTTCCTTTAATGTTACATATGCCCCTTTAAGAACCTGTATTTTTTTTCCCCTATTTTGTGTGGTATGTGAGTTTAAGAATAAAAGACTATTCAATCTAACTAACCATAGTTTTGCATTTCTCTACACCC
The DNA here is from genome assembly GCA_030674185.1 of Monoplex corrugatus. Taxonomy (NCBI): domain Eukaryota; kingdom Metazoa; phylum Mollusca; class Gastropoda; order Littorinimorpha; family Ranellidae; genus Monoplex; species Monoplex corrugatus. The sequence goes on from JAPXFY010003098.1 coordinate 22,308, forward strand.
CAATTTTTGTATGTTTGTGGGGGAAAGGTGGCTTTGCATTTTCCGTATTGGGGAATGTTCTGAGGTACGTTGTGTGCTTTTTGGCTGTTTTTAAACTGTTAAACTCCGCAAGAAGATTGGTTTTTAGAAATTACCCCAAATTTGGGGGTAACTCCTACGTGACTCCCCCCAAAAAATTACCAAACCTTGGGGTTTTTTTTAAAATTCTCCCGTTCCCCTTTTTTCCTTTTAATGTTAATATATCCTTGGGAAACAACCCCGATATTTCTGTCTTCCCTATTTGTGTGTGATGGGGAGTTAAGAATAAAAGCATGTCAATCTTTAAATGCACCAATATTTTGGGCATTTCTCTTACCCTCATATTGTGTGTAGGTGTATTTTCTGGGGAGAAAAACTTTGCCTTCCCTTATTGGGGGAAAGTTCTGACGTACTTGTTTTGCTTTTTGGGGTGTTTCATGCTAGTGAATCGGTCCGCAAAAGAAGTTGGTTTTGAGAAATTCAAACATGGGGGAAAATCCTACGGACTTCAAGAGTTACAATCCTTGGGTTTTCTTAAAAATTCCCCCTTCCCTCTTATTTCCTTTAATGTTTTCCCATATGCCCTTTGGAAACAACCCTGTTTGTTCTTCTTCCCTTTTTTGTTGGTATGGTATTGAAGAATAAAGGGGTATGTCAATCTTGAACATGACACCAATATTTTTAATTTCTTCACCATCATATTGTTGTAGGGTTTTTCTGGTAGAAAGGTAGCTTGGGGTTTTCCTTTTTTGGGGAATGTTTGACGTACATTGTGTGCTTTGTGGGTTTTTAGCTAGTGAACGGGGCCCAAGAAGTTGGATTTTGAGAAAATTTACCCAAATTGGGGGAAAAATCCTACTGAATCTCAAATTACAATCCTTTGGGTTTAAACTTAAAAAATTCCCCTGCTTTCCCCCTTATTTTTTAATTTCCATATTTTCCTTGGA
>JAPXFY010003099.1:7500-10000 GCA_030674185.1 Monoplex corrugatus
GAGTAGGCTTTGCAGTAAGGAACAGCCTGCTGAACATGATTGAACCAGGCAGCGGCGGTTCAGAACGACTCTTGACTCTCCGCCTCAACACCACCGAAGGCTATGTCACTCTCATCAGCGTTTATGCCCCAACTCTGTCCGCCTCTCCAGACGCCAAGGATGAGTTCTACGAAAATCTTGCATCTATCATAAGGAACATCCCAAGGCCAGAACAACTTGTTCTCCTGGGCGACTTCAACGCCAGAGTGGGTGCAGACAATGACTCATGACCCTTCTGCCTCGGTTCCTTAGGAGTGGGAAACATGAATGAGAATGGACAGCGACTGCTTGAGTTTTGCGCCTGCCATGAACTGTGCATCGCCAACTCCTTCTTCAAGACGAAGCCTCAGCACAAAGTCTCCTGGAGGCATCCCCGCTCAAAACATTGGCACCAACCGGATTTGATCCTAGTAAGACGTGCCGCTATCAAAAACGTTCTCCACACTCGCTCTTATCACAGCGCAGACTGCGACACAGACCACTCTCTGGTATGTTGCAGGATCAGGCTACAACCAAAGAAGTTCCACTGCTCAAAGAAACAAGGGAACCCTCGCATTGACGTCAGCAAGATGTCTCAGCCAGATCTTGTAGAACAGTTCGCAGAGGCCTTTCAGAGAGAATACGATGCATTGCAGCCCAGAGACTCTGCCACTGAGAGATGGGAAACGCTACGAGACACCATACACCGCATTGCTATGGCCACCTTTGGGAAGAAAACTGTGAAGTCCCACGACTGGTTTGAGGCCAAATCATCAGAGATGACTCCCACTGTTGAGGCCAAGCGTGCCGCACTCATCAAGTATAAGCGGTCACCCAGTGAGAAGAACCTGCAAATCCTCAGGGCTGCCAGAAGTAAGGTTCAGCTTAACGCCAGGCGCTGCGCAAACGTGTACTGGACAGAGCTCAGCGAAGAGATACAGAGTGCTGCTGAAAGAGGCAACATCCGAGGAATGTATGATGGCATCAAGAAGGCACTGGGACCAACACAGAGCAAGATCGCCCCCCTCAAATCCTCCACTGGGGAAGTAATCAGCAATCCTAGCCAACAGATGGAAAGATGGGCGGAACACTACTCCGACCTCTACTCCACACAGAACATGGTGTCCCCCTCAGCCCTCGATGCCATCAAGTGCATGCCGGTAATGGAAGAACTTGACGCAGAGCCAACTGTGGACGAACTCAGCAAGGCCATTGATAGCCTGGCATCAGGGAAGGCACCTGGCAACGACGGCATTCCCCCAGACCTCATCAAGCACTGCAAGATTTCTCTTCTGCACCCTTTGCACGCAGTTCTCTGTCAGTGTTGGAATGAGGGAGCTCTACCACAGGACATGCGGGACGTCAAGATCGTCACCCTGTACAAAAACAAGGGCGAAAGGAGCGACTGCAACAACTATAGAAGTATCTCGCTCCTCAGCATTGTTGGCAAAGTCTATGCTCGGGTCCTCCTAATCCGCCTGCAGAAACTGGCTGAACGCGTCTACCCGGAATCACAGTGTGATTTTCGAGCAGAGAGATCCACGGTAGACATGGTCTTCTCCCTTCGCCAAATCCAGGAGAAGTGCAGAGAGCAGCGGATGCCCCTGTATGTGGCATTCATTGACCTCACCAAGGCCTTTGACCTAGTCAGCAGAGATGGCCTTTTCAGGGCTCTCCGAAAAATCGGCTGCCCCCCCAAACTGCACAGCTTAATTGAGTCCTTCCACTCAAACATGAAAGGGATGGTGCAGTTCAACGGAAACCTCTCCAAGCCCTTCGACGTACGCAGCGGTGTGAAACAAGGCTGCGTCCTGGCCCCAACCCTCTTTGGAATCTTCTTCGCTCTCCTCCTGAGGCATGCGTTCAGCACAGCGCAAGAAGGGATCCACCTGCGGACCAGATCAGATGGCAGGCTCTTCAACCTCGCCCGCCTCAGAGCAAGGACAAAGGTCCGTGAAGCCCTCATCAGAGACATGCTATTTTCCGACGATGCGCAGTTGTGACCCATACTCAGCGGGACTTGCAGTCACTAATGGACCGCTTCTCCCAGGCTTGCAAAGATTTTGGTTTGACCATCAGAAGACAAACGTCCTGGGCCAAGACACGCCATCTCCACCAGCCATCACCATTGATGACTACGAGCTTGAAGCCATCCATCAATTCACATATCTTGGGTCCACCATCACCGATAACCTCTCCCTTGACACAGAGGTCGACAAGAGGATCGGGAAGGCAGCCACAACACTAGCCCGCCTCACACAAAGGGTGTGGACAAATCCCAAGCTGACCACAAAGACAAAGATGGCTGTATACAAGGCCTGTGTCCTCAGCACCTTGCTGTATGGCAGCGAGGCATGGACCACGCATGCTCATCAGGAGAAAAGGCTCAATACCTTCCACCTGAGAAGCCTACGGCGCATACTTGGCATTTCCTGGCAAGACAAGGTGACCAACACCGAAGTCCTAACCTGCGCTGGCCTCC
>JAPXFY010003099.1:15000-23269 GCA_030674185.1 Monoplex corrugatus
ATACAGACAGAGAGGCATAGAAAAGAGACAATAAGACAGACAGAGGGAGAGACAGGCAGATAGAGACAGAGACTGTCAGGGACAGAGTGACATAAAGACAAACAGACAGACATACAGGCAGGCAGATAGAGACAGAGACAGGGAAAGACAGACAGATGGACAGACAAAAAGAGAGAGAGATAGGAGACAGAGAAAGAGAAAGACAGAAAGTGAGTGAGAGAGAGAGAAAGACAGAGGAAGAGAGAGAGAGAGAGAGAGAGAGAGACAGAGGCAGAGAGAGAGAGAGAGAGAGAGAGAGAGAGAGAGAGAGAGAGAGAGAGAAGATATTCAAAATTATCAGGATGTTGAGTAGAGTAATGAGAAGATAAAGATCTTACTGTTTTCAAGGTCACCTTTATAAAGATAGCGCACATATCCTGTCTCTTCCTTTCAACAGGGCCAGGTACTGATTCACAGCCGGACAGACTGGAGAGAACAGACAGTAAATTTTCTCGAAGAAGAATCGAAAATGTACAGACAAAATCAGTAGGTTGTCTACCACTACGCTAACCAAGGTGTTCAAGATGTCATCATTTTCTTTTATATGTTTGTGTGTGTTTGTTGTTTAATTCAATCCTTGGCAACAATCACACAAGCCATAAAACCGTGTTTCTACTTGCCGTACCTGTCACACGAGTATGTTCAGACACTGTCTTCCTGCCTCCTGTCAACATTCCATTAACTATTTAAGACATGGGTTCGAGAGAGTGGGAATGAGTGAGGGGGAGAGAGAGGGGGAATGAGAGAGAGAGAGAAACAGAGAGATGGGGGATAAGAAAGAGAGAGAGAGAGATGGAGAGACAGACAGACAGACAGAGAGACAGAGACAGGGACAGAGTGAGAGAGAGAGAGGGGGGGGAAGAGAAAAAGAGAATGAGAACGAGCAAGAGAGAGAGAGAGAGGCAGAGAGAGAGAGAGAGGCACAGAGAGAGAGAGAGATGGAGAGAGACAAAGAGACAGACAGACAGAGAGAAAGAGACAATGAGAGAAGAGAGAAAGAGAGAATGAGAGAGAGACAGAGAGACAGAGAGAATGAGAGAGATAGAGACACACAGAGAGAGAATGAGAGAGAGACAGAGAAAGAGAAAGAAAGAAAGAAAGAAAGAGAGAGAGAGAGAGGCAGAGAGAGAGAGAGAGATGGAGAGAGACAAAGAGAGACACAGACAGAGAGAAAGAGACAATGAGAGAAGAGAGAAAGAGAGAATGAGAGAGAGACAGAGAGACAGAGAGACAGAGAGAATGAGAGAGATAGAGACAGAGAGAGAGAGAATGAGAGAGAGACAGAGAAAGAGAAAGAAAGAAAGAGAGAGAGAGAGAGAGAGAGAGAGAGAGAGAGAGAGAGAGAGAGAGAGAGAGAGAGGAGAGGATATTCCAAAATCCACAGGACGCTAAGTAGAATAATGAGAAGATGATAAGGACCTTACTGTTTTCGGGGTCACAATTATATAGCTAGTGCCCCTATCCCGTCTATTTCGTTCAACAGGGCCAGGCACAGACTCACACCTGGACAGACTGCAGAGCACAGGCAGCAAATTTTCTCGAAGAAGAATTGAACATGTGCAGACAAATCAGTAGGCTCTCTACCACTATGCCAGCCAAGGCGTTCAAGATATCACCATTTCCTTTTAGATGTTTGTGTTTGTTTAATTTTCTTTTAATTCAATCCTTGGCAACAATCACACAAGCCATAAAACTGTGTTTCTACTTGCCGTACCTATCACACGAGTCTGATCAGACACTGTCTTCCTGCCTCCTGCCAACATTCCTTTAACTATTTAAGGCATGGGTTCCAGAGAGTGAGAGAGAGAGAGAGAGAGAGAGAGAGAGAGAGAGAGAGAGAGAGAGAGAGAGAAAGACAATGAGAGCGAACAAGAGAGAGAGTGAGAGAGATAGAGAGAGAGAGACAGAGAGAGACAGACAGACAGAAAGAGACAATGAGAGAGAGAATGAGAGAATGAGAGAGAGATAGAGAGAGAGAGAGAATGAGAGAGTGAGAGAGAGAGAGAGAGAGAGAGAGAGAAAGAGAGAGGAAAGGATATTCCAAAACCCACAGGACGCTAAGTAATATAATGAGAAGATGATAAGGATCTTACTGTTTTCAAGGTCACCTTTATAAAGATAGTGCCTGTATCCTGTCTCTTTCTTTCAACAGGGTCAGGCACAGACTCACACCTGGACAGACTGCAGAGCACAGGCAGTAAAGTTCTCGAAGAAGAATTGAACATGTGCAGACAAATCAGTAGGCTGTCTACCACTACGCCAACCAAGGCGTTCAAGATGTCACCATTTCCTTTTAGATGTTTGTGTGTGTTGTTGTTCTTTTTAATTCAATCCTTGGCAACAATCACACAAGCCATAAAACTATGTTTCTACTTGTCGTACCTATCACACGAGTCTGATCAGACACTGTCTTCCTGCCTCCTGCCAACATTCCATTAACTATTTCGGACATGGGTTCCAGAGAGTGAGAAGTAGGGAGGGAATGAGGCGGAGAGAGAGGGGGAATAACAGATAGACACAGAGAGTGGGAATAAGAAAGAGAGAGAGGGAGAATGAGGGAAAGAGAGGGAGTGAGAGAGAGAGAGAGAAGAGAAAGAGAGACACACAGACACGCAGACAGGCAGCGACAAAGAGACATAGAGAGAGACAAAGAGAAACATAGAGAGAGAGAAAGAGAGACAAACAGAGAGACAGAGACAATGAGAGAGAAAGAGGGAGAGAAAGACAGATGAGAGACAGAGATAGACAGACAGAGAGATAGACAGACAGGCAAATAGAAACAGAGACAGAGACAAGGACAGGCAGACTGATGGACAGATAAAGAGAGAGAGAGAGATGGGGGGGGGGGGGAGATAGAATGAGAGAGGGGGGAAAGAAAGAGAAAGAGAGTGAGAGAGAACGAGAGAGACAGAGAGAGACAGAGAGACAGAAAGAGACTTAGGCATCAGAGAGAGAGAGAGAGAGAGAGAGAGAGAGAGAGAGAGGAGAGAGAGAGAGAGGAGAGAGAGAGAGAGAGAGAGACAGACAGACAGACAGAGACAGAGGGAAAGAGAGACAAAAACCCACAGGATGCTAACTAGAGTAATGAGAAGATATTTAGGACATGGGTTCGAGAGAGTGAGACGGAGGAAGAGGGCGAGGGAGAGACAGAGGGGGAATAAGAGCGAGGTAGACAGAGGGAGGAATAAGAAAGAGAGGAAGGAGTTGGAGAGAGAGAGAGCGAGCGAGAGAGAGAGAGAGAGAAAGAAAGAGAGAGAGAGATGGAGAGTAAGAGGCAGAGACAGACTGACTGACACACACTGACGGAGAGAGAGACACACAGAGAGACAGGGAGAGACATACAGAGAGGCAGAGACAATGAGAAAGAGAGAGAGAGAAGAGAGAGGGAAAAGAGAGGCTGATAGACACAGAGACAGAGACAGACACAGAGACAGAGAGACAGACAGACAGATAGAGACAGAGACAGACAGAAAGACGGACAGAAAAGGAGAAAAGGATAGGGAGACAGAGAGAGAGAGGGAGAGGAGAGAGAGAGAGAGAGAGAGAGAGAGAAAGAGAGAGAGAGGCAGACAAACAGACAGACAGACAGACAGACAGACAGAGACAGGACAAAGATCTGGAAAATAGTCTGAATATTTTTTGTTTCAAATAGTCTGAATAATGTTGAAATGTTTTAAAAGATAGTCAGAATTTTGTTAAAACAATTCCATATAGTTTGAATAATGTTCAATACTTTCAGATAGTCTAAATGTTGTTGAATATTTTTCAACTAGTCTAAATACTACTGATTAATTTTGGATAGTGTATACATTATTAAATACTTTCAGGTAATTGAAATACTGTTGAATATTTTTCAGAAATTGTAAACACTATCAAATTTTCTCAGATAGTGCAAATACTGAAGTCATGGTGATCAGTAAAAAACATGAAATCCCCTCATGCAAAATAACAGCAAATGGCACAACCTTGACACATGTTGATAAATTCAAATAGCTGGGAACGATCATTTCATCAGACGGCAGATGCACATCAGAAATAGCCGGCAGAATCGGCCAAGCCAAAACAGCATTCGGGAAGATGACAGGCATTCTTACCAACAATTAACATCAGGAAGAGAGTTCTTGGATGTTATATAGAACCAATACTGTTGTACGGCGTGGACAGTCAACAAACAAAGCCAGAACAAGATTGAGGCAGCTGAGATGTGGTTTCTAAGAAGAATGTTGAGAGTTCCATGGACAGCAAAGAAAACAAACGAGACAGTCTTGATGGAGGGAGACACAAGTAGATCACTCATAAGGAAGATTAGGAAAAGACAGGCAACATTTATAGGCCAGATGCTAGGGGCAACGAGAGATAGAGACAGATGGAAGTCGATGATCGCCAACGCCATGCGGCAGAGCACCTGATGATGATGATGATGAGTGCAAATACTGTTAAATATTTTTGATAGTCTAAATATTATTGTATATTTCCAGACAGTGTAAATACTATCAGATGCTTATAGATAGCGCTAATACCGTTAATACTTTCAGATAATACGAATACTGTTGAATATTTCCAGAGAGTGTAAATACTTTTAGGTGCTTTTAGATAGTGTACATACTATTAAACACTTTCAGATCATGTAGATAATGTTGAATATTTTCAGATAGTGTAAGTATTGTTAGCAACTTTCAGATAGGGTAAATGTTTTTGAACACTTTTAGGTTGTCTAAATACTTGTTAATATTTCAGAGAGTGTAAATAATGTTGATAATTTTAGATCATCTAAATACTGTTGAATTTATGCGGAATGTCTGAATGCTGCTGAATGCTTTTACATAGTCGAAGTAATGTTGAGCACTTTCAGAAATCCGAACACTGTACAGTCTGAAGACTGTTGCGCGCTTTCAAACCTGGAGGGACATTGGGGAAATATCAACAGCAAACGACGAGAACATTCAATAGTGTTGCAGTTGAAAAGGGCAGAGAAAGTGTATTATTTCCAAAGACTGAAACTAACACACACACACACACACACACACACATACACACCACACACACACACACACACACACACACACACCACACACACACACACACACACACACATTAACACACACACACACACACACACACACACACATCTCTGTATCTATTTATATATATGTATTTATATGTGCATATACATATACATATATTTATATATTATATCTATATCTATATCTATTTATCTATCTATCTATCTTTCTCTCTAACTATCTATGTAATATTATATATTTATATATTTATATATATATATATATATATATATACATATGTATATATATATATTTATATATATATTATATAATATATATATATATATATATATAGTGTGTGTGTGTGTGTGTGTGTGTATAAACCTGCAAACCCCTTGAAAATTTACATTTTACTCCTATACGTGTATCAACGAGAAAATTTCATACATACAAAATGGGAACGTTATAATATTGTCACTATTCTATTGAACAGAAATGCCACAGCATCGAAAATAGTAAGATTTCTTGCATTACGAACATCTACAAAAAGCGAATCAAACAGGAGAAAATGCAGTTGCTGATAATTTTTTTTTCTGAGCATTGTCTGCAAGCTATTTCATATTCGTCTAAAGAAACAACAATAACAATAGCAACAACAGTAACAAACAAAAACAACAACAACAACAGTAACAATAACAACAACAACGAAAACAACAATAACGACGACGACGACGACGACGACGACAAAAACGACGACAACGACAGCAGCTGCAACAAAGACGAGCCATTTATTTGTCGAAACCCATGCACATTTTCAAAACTTGTTCAAAGTGTGCAACAAATGTGATCTGTTTGCCGAAAGAACTACGAAATAATGTGCAGGAGACCAATCGAGACAGCATAATGCTGCGTTTGTGATATTGCAAAAGCATTCAACCTTGTGAGCGAAGAGAAAATATCGCCCAGATTTTTCAACCGAATTGGTTGAACACATTACTCCCTCTATCGGGGCGATGGGAGATAAGAAAGGGGTGGAGAAAAGGAGGGGGTAGGAGAGGAAGAAATGAAGCGAAAAGGAGAATGTGTGTGTGTGGGTGTGTGTGTGTGTGTGTGAGAGAGAGAGAGAGAGAGAGAGAGAGAGAGAGAGACAGAGCGAGAGCGAGAGAGAGAGAAAGAGACAGAGAGAGAGGCAGACACACAGACAGAGATAAAGACAGAGGCAGAGAGAGGAGACAGAAACAGAGAGAGAGAGAGAGAGGAGAGAGAGAGAGAGAGAGAGAGAGTGGGAGAGAGAGACAGACAGACAGACAGAGAGAGAGAGACAGAGACAGACAGACAGACAGACAGAGACAGAGAGACGGAGAGGAGACAGAGAGAGAGAGAAACACAGACAGACAGACAGACAGACAGACAAATAGAGAGAGAGAGAAACAGACAAACAGAGAGAGAAAAGAGAACGAGACAGAGATACAGAGACAGACACAAAAGATACAGACACAGAGAAACAGAAAGAGACAGGAGACAGACAGACAGAATGACAAAGACAGAGCGATAGAGACAGACACAGGCAGACAAGTTGACAGACACGCACAGAGGACAGGTTAACATATAGAATAAGAATATTTGAAACCAGTCTCTCAAGCGTCAAAAGCAGGGTTACTGATTAGTGACAAATGATGAAGGAAATACCTACTAAAAAAATCAAGCTTGACTGAGATCATGCATGGCTGTTATCAGAAAAAAAAAGAAATACGTTTACTCCTCAATATCATGATGCCCCATAATTCCGCCATCATGCAGATAACGGCTGCCTGCAGTCCTAGTAACATCCTGTGCTCACATGGTCGGTCTTTTAGCCATGAGTTAAGGTGGTGGTGGTGATGGTAGTGGTAGTGGTGGTGGCGGTGGTGGTGGTGGTAGTAGTGGTTAGTGGTAGCAGTGGTGGTAATGGCAGTGGTGGTGGTGGTAGTGGTGGTGGTGGTAGTGGTGGTGGTGGTGGTGGTAGTGGTGATGGTGATAGTGGTGGTAGTGGTGATGGTGATGGTGGTGGTGATGGTGGTGGTAGTGGTGATAGTGGTGGTGGTGGTAGTGGTGGTGGTAGTGGTGGTGGTACGGTAGTGGCGGTGGTGGTAGTAGTGGTGGTTGTGGTGGTGGTGGTGGTGGTAGTTGTGGTTGTAGTGGTGGCTGTGGTGGTGGCGTGGTGGTGGTGGTGGTGGTGGGGGGGGGGTAGTGGTGGGGGGGGGAACCCCCTACAAAAAACTCGGAACTTTGTGGATGTAGGATCTGCAAGCGTCTTTTAAAACCCCTTTCCCCCCTGCAGCCTGTCCCCAGCATCCTGATTTTAAAACCATGCTGCAAAGCAAAAACATAACCCCTTTTTACTCCCCCCACCTATATACCGCTTCCTGCAGAGATAGAAGAGAGACGACAGCAGACGAGAAGAAACAGACAGAAACGAGACAGAGACAGAGACAGAGACAAGGAGACAGACGACAGACAACAGAAACAGAAAAAGAAACAGAAACAGAGACAGGACAGAGACAGGACGGACAGAGGCAAAGGAAACAGAAAAGAGACAGAAACAGACAGAAGACGAGGGACAGATAGACAGACGCAGAAAAAAGACGAACCAAAAAACCATCCCGTCAGTACTCCCCGCTTTAACCCTTTCTCGATGTGTGGTACCATAGTGAAAATTCTTCCATCTGGTAAAAAGTGTATAGGATCAAAGGGTTTGCTTTTTTAAAAGTTTGGGGAATAGGTGGGGGGTCAAAGGGTTTTTAAAGAAAACCCTGGTCGCGTGCAGTATAACACAAATTTTCACACAGTGTTCTCTACATCAGACGAGGAAAAAGGGATTATCCTCTGGGGTCTCCCAAAACGGAAACTGCATGGGTGGTTTCCCTGAACAGGATCCCCTCTCAGTTATTTGTGATTCCTGCCGTTCATTTATGTACCCGAGGCGAGAGGAAACTCCATAGCAGCCGGTGAGGAGTAAGGATAAAAAATAACGAAAAGAAAACAAAGTAAATAACAAAAGGCCATACCAACTCCAAATGGAACCGGGCCCTTTGGGGAAACGAAAGAAAGCAAAATTCCCCGATGGGGTTTGTAACAACTCACGTTGGAAAAAAAAAAAAGAAAAGAAAAGGAAAAAAAAAAGAAAAAAACAGCAGTAAAAAACAAATAAAAAAAACAAAACAAAACGAAAACAAAAAAAAAAACAA
>JAPXFY010003100.1:0-17500 GCA_030674185.1 Monoplex corrugatus
TTTGCTTCGGGTGATGATTGTGTTGGGTCCTTTCTCTGTCCATGTTCCTGTGTCTTTTGATGTTCCCGGGGTCGTAGCTGGGTGGTCATCTGCGGTCTCGGAAAAATTTTGCTACGGGTAGATGATATGTGGTCAGGTTACTGTGCATCCCCTTTTAAAAATTTTGGGAGGGACTTGAAGGGGGCTGAGGACATAGAGGGGGGAAAGGTATGCTCATGGCAACAAGGGAAGTAATTATGGAGGGCCGTGATCACCAAACCATGGGGAAAGGCACTTGATATGATCATGAGACCGTTCAGCTTTTCAACTTTATATTTTTTTTGAGGTTAAATTGAAATTTTTTCAATCTTAGTTAACATTCATTCATTTTCTATCATTTTTTCACAATTAGATTCCCCCGTTACATGATGCTCTTTGGGAAATTTAAGTTTGTTCCCCTGTAAAAAGTTTTTCATCAAAAAAGGGGAAATGCTTTGTTTAAAACTCAAAAAAATGCCCCCCCCGCTTGGTTGATACCCCTGTGCCCCGAGAATTTCCCCAAGCCAGACCCAGAGACGAATACCCGCAACACAGCGTCCCTGCTAGGCGTTCCACCCCCTGGTTGTCATGTACTTTGGGGAGACGTGAGTAGAAGGCGAGAGAGTGGGGAAGATTGCACTTCTTTTCCATATTCTAAATTGTTTTTGTGTGCTGCTCCTCTCCCCCCCCTTTTCTCTCCTCTCTTTTTCCTTCTCTCCTCTTCTCTCTCTCTTTCTCTCTCTCTCTCTGTGATGTCTGTATCTGTCTGTCTGTCTGTCTGTCCCCCTCTCTCTGTCTCTTTTTGGTAATATTTATATATCTATATCTGATGTGTATACCAACACACACCGCGCGTGCACAGACCCACACACACCGCGCGCGCGCGGCCGCGCGCAACAAAACAAAAACCCACACACCATTCCTAAAAAAATAAAATACGTTCAAACTTCCAATCTTTTTTTACAGTAACCCACCTCTCCCCACCTCATTAAAATACAAAATTTGGGCACTTTCTTTCGATGTAGAAAAAAATTTATTACGAGACATACCAGCTTATTGGGTTTTTGTTTTTTGTTGTTGTTGTTGTTGTTTTTTTTTAGGTAGGATCGAAATCAAGACCTGGTCAACACAGCCACCCACGAAAGCAGGAAGATAAATTAACCCTTTGACTTCCAAACCTGTCCACCACCCTGCAATTGCAACTGTGACAGCAAAGCAAAAACTTTAAACTTTTACTTCTTACCCTATCCCCCAGCTTCCTCAGGAAGGGGGGGATAGGCGATGGAGCAAAAGTTTTGGGTTTTTTTGCAGTTGGTACATCGGGTGGGGAGTAAAAGATTAATCGTAACGTACAGGTCACCAATACATTTATTTCGACTCGGGCCCGGTGAACTTGTTTAAACCGCGTCTGCACTCTTGGGGAGCCCTTGGGGAAAAAAAAGGGGTTTCTTCTAAGATTAGCTAACAATTCATTTGGAGTCATCCCCTTGGTAGTCTTCCACTTTTTGTGTCTTTTTTTTTGTCGTCGACTCCCCTTCGCCTCTTTTTGAGATCTTTTTTTAAAAAACGATCTTAACGTCGGGTCCGGTTCATGGATCTTACTTTAACAAACAACAAAAAAAAACAAACAAACAAAAAAACAAAAACAAAAAAACAAGCAAACAAACGAAGACACGAAAAAAGAATCAAACGCCAATTTTAAACCCGACAAGACGGACGCAAATTTTTGGCCAAATGGGCCTTTGTCAAGCAAAAAAAGTTTAGTTTATAACGAAATAAAAACCATATAAAAAACTAGGAGAAAAAAAAAAATGAGAGAGACAGACAAAGACAGACAGACAGAGACGAGACAGAGACAGGAACAGAGAGACAGACAGACAGCAGACAGACAAAAAAGAGACAGAGAGAAAGAAGACAGAGGCGGAGAGAGACAAAAGGGGGAACAGACAGAGGAGCAGAGAGAGAGACACAAGGCACAGAGAGAGAGAGACAGACAGACAGACGGACAGACAGAGAGAAGAGAGACAGAGGCAGAGAGACGACGGGCGGAAAAAGGGCAGAGAAAGAGAGAAAGAGGACAGACAGGCAGACCCCCAAGACGGCAGACACAGAGAGAGACAGACAGACAGACAGAGAGAAGAGAAGAGAGAGACAGACAGAGAACAGACAGAGAGAGGAGAGACCGACAACAACAGGAGACACACAAAGGACAGAGACAGAGAGAGAAAGACGAGCAGAGAGACGACGAGACACAGGAGAGACAGAGACAGACAGACAGATAGAAAAACGACAGCACAGAGAGAGAGAGAGAGAGAGAGGGGGAGGAGAGAGAGAGAGAGAGGGGGAGAGAGAGAGAAAGAGAGAGAGGATTTTCCTGTTCTCACGCTGGACGAAGCAGCAGGAAGTTTCAGTTTTTTTCTCCTCATTTTGTATTTGGTGTTTGTTCGTTTGTGTTTTCTTTTAAACGCTTGCGGAAAAAATCGTGCCTGTCTTTGTGTTTTTGTTCAAATACGCGTTCTGACCTATTTTCGTTTTTGTTTGTTTGTTTGTTTGTTTTTTTTTGTTTTTTTTGTTTGTTTGTTTGTTTCTTAAACGGGGCAGGAAATCGTTTTGGAGATTTTTTTTTTCACTTTTTCTCTCCTCTTGTGCTGTTAAGCGTCGAGGGGGAGATGCATTTTTTTCGGATGTAGTACATCTGCCATAGTTGGTTGTTTTTTTTCAATTATATTTTCACAACTTTTTATCCATCTTTTTCCAAACGCCCTTCCTTTGGATCCAGCCTTGGCCAGGGCCTTCTCTGTTTTTGGTCCCCTCTCCCGGAACAACAAACTTCCTTATCAGTCCCTCAGCAACCACTTCTGTCTCCTTAAAGTCCGCTCTCAAAACCACCTTTTCCCCCTCTGCATAAAATCCGACCTCACCAAACCCCCCTGCAGCCCGTCTCCTCGGTGTGGATCACATTGTAAATAAATTTTTTATATATAATTGTTTTTCTTTTTTTTCCATTCTTTTCTTTTTTTTTCCCCATTTTTAGCCATGTTTTGTGTGTTTTTTGTGTGCTGTGTTGCATGGGCGTATGTTATGTTCAGAGCTTTAATTTGTTTTTTTCAAATTTTCTATATAAATTTTACTATTATTTATTTTCCATTATTATTATTATTATTATTATTATTATTATTTTTATTATTATTATATTTTTTTTATTTTTTATTATTTTAAGCTTTGTTTTTGCGGCTGTTCACTCAGGAAGCCTTTTGAGGTGACCCGAAAACCATTTCGTCTGGTTTTTTTTTTATAGTTTTTTGATCGAATCTATAGTAACTTAAGGACCCTTTTGGTTCAGTGGGTTTGTTATACCCTGTGATAACGAAGGATGTGGGTTTTACCCTCATTTAAGTGGGGAGGGATGAAGGGGGGGTTTCTTTTTCTTTTCTTTTTTTTTTGTCTTCTGTCTGTTGTCTGTCTCTTTTTTCCTCTCTGTTTCCCATGTCTTCGTCTCTCTTTTCTTTTTTTCTCTCTCTCTCTCTCTCCTCTGTCTCTGTTGACTGTCTGTCCGTCTGTCCCTCTCCTCTTTTTTTCCCCTCCTCTCTGTCTGTCGTCTCTGTCTGATGTCTGTCTGCCTGCTGCCTGTCTGTCTTTTTCTCTCTCTCTCTTCCCCGTCTCTGTCGACTGTCTGTCCGTCTGTCTCTTTTTTTTCTCTCTCTCTCTCTGTCTGTCTGTCTCTGTGGGCTGTCTCTTTGTCTTTTTCTCTGTCTCTGTTTCCTTTTTTGTTGTCTTCCTTTTGCCCGTCTGTCTCTGTGTCTCTGTCTCTCTGTCTGTTGTCTGTCTCCTCTTCTCTGTCTCTCTCTCTCTCTCTCTCTTCCCTCCATCTCTCCTCCAAACCCCTTTCCTTCTTATTTTCCCCTTTTCTACTTTTCTCTTTGTCTCCTCGTTACTTTCGTCTTCATATCCCTCCATTTCTCTTCCCTACTTGCTCCTTCATTCCCCTATGTCTACAGCTTAAACACATACAGCACTATGCAGCACCCGTAAACAAGGATTAGACGGGGGAAGGATGGGGGGTGGGAAAGGAAAGGAAAGGGAAGGAAAGGGAAGGAAGGAAGGAAGGAAGGAAGGAAGGAAGAAAGGAAGGTAGGAAAAGAAGGAAGGAAGGAAGGAAAAGAAGGAAGGAAGGAAGAGGATGGATGGTGGACGGCGGAGGGATGGAGGGATAGATAGATGGGTGGAGGACATATGATGTCAACCCAGCAATTTTGGCAAACGTGTTCAGGAAAAAGCCTCAGTGAGCATTTCTGTAGAAGAACTACGGGTTGTATCATGCTTTCAAAGAAAACATGGTTGTATTTGGATTGTTTGTTATCTTTTATACCATACACACAGAAGTTGCCGGTGCACAGTAGCCCTTCTCCTTCCAGTCTGTTGCTTACGTTTGAAGGGTATGTCAAGAAGTACCTGGCATGCGAAACAACACAGGATCTTGCGCAAGGACATCAGATCCAAAATTAGGCAGGGCCCAAGCGAAGAAAAAAAGAGAAAAAAAAAACACACAACAACAAACAAAAACAACAACAAAAAAAACCAAACAACAACAAAACAACCAAAAAAAACACAAAAACTAAAAAAAAAAAAAAAAATTGGTCCCGGCTAAAAATTTTGGAAAAGCAGAGGCATACCAACAAAGTGAAAAAATTTTACGCTGCTTGTTTTTACCCTGTTTTCTGTAGGGGATGTGAAGCCTAGACTTCGAAGAAAGATAACAAAAAAGAAAAAAATATAAAAAACGCAGTAAAAATGGGGTTCTACGGATCTTTCAGAGTAAAATGGACAGAAAAAAGAACCCAATGAAAGCGTGCTAAAAACGATTTAGCCGTCCAACATAAAACCCCCAGAGATCAAAAAAAGAAATTGAAGTATATCGGGACATGAACGAAAACAAAAACCCGACTTGGTAAAATCAGTCCTGCGGGGGAGAGTGGAGGCAAAGAAAAATCAAGGAGGCCAGAAAAACCTTCATGGACAACACACTAGTCTGCAACTGGGGCTCCATGACATCATACACAGGAGAGAAAAACCGGTCGCCGGGCGTTTGTGACAAAGGTGGTGCTCCCCCCTGCCCAACGTGGAGATGGATGATAAAAGTTTGTTATTTTATTTTTTTGGCCAATCCTCGGGATGCCCATACAGTACGGGGGCGAAGCCTACGTGTATTATTTTTCACTAATTTTGGAAAGGGGTTCAATACCCTTTTCTTATCATGTGCTACTTCCAAGAGATATTTAATCCCATCCTAAACATGCGAGTATACTCCCATCAAGACTCTTCTCCTTTGCTTTGTTTAAGGCCCATGTTTCCGAGTTGTAGTCAACACAGACCGACGTGGATAAAAGAGACAATCTTTAGTTCTTTTTTCAAGTTTTCTAAAGTCGTATCATTTTCAGCTTGTGACACGCAGACCAAGCAAGGGCTTTTCGACAAGTATTTTTAATGATGGTGTGAGATAAAGGGGGTTGATGAGGGAATCACGGCTTGGAATTTATAAGTGCGTCCTTTTTGAAAACTACTGGTTGGAATGGGTCCCTGACTTTCTTTACAGTTAGGGGAAAGCAAAGCAACGAGGGGAGAAACTCGGAGAGGGTCCCGCCCTTATGTGCGGGCCCTGGAAAAGTGAGGCCCCTACCACCTCATTTCCTAGAGCTCAGGGTTAGGGGGAAAAATCTGTGCCCAAACCTTTAACCCTATTACGTATCTATCTATCTTTTGTCTGTCTGTCTGTCTGTCTGTATGTCTGTCTGTCGTCTGTCTGTCTATCTATTGTTGTCTTTTGTCTGTTGTTTTTTTGTCTGTCTATCTTCAATCTGCTGTCTATCTGTATATTGTTTTATCTATTGTCTATCAATCTATCATCTATCTGTCGTCTATCTATCTATTATCTATCTATTTGAATGCCGTTTTTTGTTGTTTTTTTCCTTTTAATTTTCTTGCATTCTGTCTTATATCTATCTTTCTGTGTGTTGTCATTGGTCACCTATATCTATCTATCCATCTATCTATCTATTATCTATCTATCTATCTATTTATCTATCTATCTATCTCCCTACCTACCATCTATCTATCTATCTATTTACTATCTATCTTCCCCTACCACTACCTACCTATCTATTATCTATCTATCTATTTATCTATCTATTTTTCCCTACCTATCTATCAACCTACTACCTCTTACCTATCTTTTGTCCATCATCTATCTCCTACCTACATCTATCTATCTATCTATCTATTGTTTTGTCTATAAATCCATTTCTATTATTTTTATTTATCTATTTTTAACCAAACCTACCACCTACTATTACCTCCCTACCTATTTACCTTTATTGCCCATCTATTACCAACTCCCATCTATCTATCTATCTATCTGTCTATTTCCTCTATCTACCTACCTATCATTATTATCTTCTATTTTTCTGTCGTCTTCTGTTGCGTCTGTCTGCCGATTCTCTCTGTTATTTTCTGTCTGTCTGTCTCTCCACGCTTCTCTATGTTATCGTTAAATCCGTCTGCTATTGTCTTTCTATCCGTCTGTCTGTCTATTTTTATCTATTTTTTGAATCCCTGTTTGTTTGTCTATCTACTATCTATCTGGGGTTGTCTCCATTCTCTGCTCTTTTTCGCCATACATATAAAATATAATTGGTGTGTGTGTGTGTGTGTGTGGGGGTTTGTGTGTGTTGTGTGTGTGTGGGGTTGTTGTGGTGGTTGTGTAGTGTGTGTGGTTGGGGTTGCAGTGTGTGCGTGTGTGTGTGAGCGTGCATGGTGCTGCGTGCATGTGTGTGTGTTGTCTGTGGTGTGTGTGTTGTTTGGTGTGGTGTTGTGTGTGTGGTGTGTGGGGTGTTGTGTTTGTGTGGTGTGTGTGTTGTTGTCTGTGTCGGGTTTTGTGTTCTGTGGTGTTTTTGTGTGTCGTGTGTTGGTGTGTGTGTGTTCCCCAGGATCTATGGACGAATTTGAGGGAGTGAAGAGTCAACATGGCTACATGATGAGCTGACCAGGGACTCGAACGGTGTTCAAATTTCCCGGGGCTTCAAGTCTCTGTATGGCGGGAAAATCCTTGCGATGTGTTGGTCTTACTCCTTTTCACTTACTCACTCACTCACTTTTTGCTTGTTACTTCCCGTTTACTTATTGCTTGATTATTTATTACTTACTTACTTATTTACCTATCTAGTTAAAAAATTTTGGCTTCACCTCGTTGTAGTGGCTGGCGCTGGGCTTTTACTAGGGGGGGGGGTGCGGGGTTGTCGTGGGGGAACAGGCAAAAAATAGCTAGGTGTTTGATTCAGCCTTTAATGTTTCATTTTATTTACTTCATATGTATGTTCCTTTTTTGAAGGAAGATACACTTGTCATTTACATTTAACCCAAGTTTAATTTTCGGGGTAGGCTAATAAAATCCCCAGTAAAAATTAGTGGAACAGTCTGGTTTGGGCCCCAAGACCTCCAGCTCAGGGTTTTAGTGCAGGTTTAAAGGCATCCCACGGCACCAACACGTCACCTGTGACATTTAGTGCATATGGAATTCGTTCCGGCGGGGAGACGTCATCTTGGAAACTAAAACTGTCACTTCCTGGGGCATGGGACCTTTCCGAAAAAGCTGGAACACACGTGACACATCGAAAACCCGAACCTGCAGTGACGGGTTGTTATTTTGTTGATGCAGCAGACTCTTGCTTATGCATATGTAACAACCCATGACCTCAAAGAAACAGATTTGCAGATCGAAAGGGCATGTTAACATTTCTTTACCGAACTTGGACAAAACTGTGAGGAAAAAGTGCGAAAAAAAATTTTGCAGAATTTTAAATTTAGCCGTGGGAAACAACCGGACGAAATCACGGGGGAAAGTGCGCTTCCAGTTTTTCCTGAAGATAAGATATGAAACATTTTGAGATATGATCCCAAAGCCGGGGTGGAAATTAGTTTAGGTTTTCGATCAGTGACTCCGTTCTCTCAGGCCCAAGTAGTTTTACAAAATATTATGCATATGCAGAGCCAGTTATGCCTGCCGGATAATCGAAAATATCAACCAAACATTCTGGCCCGGTTTGAGATGTAGCCAATGTGCTAGAACTAAAGTGAGGGGGCACTCAGTGTTTGCTCATTTGGTTGTAGGACCTTGCGAAAACCATAGTCGTGGAAAACCGTTTGGCGTCGAATGCGGCTTTTGGAGAGTGGGGCATTTTTAAATGTAGCATACAGCCAGGTGAACCATTCAGTACATGTACTTTGTCCTGCGCCAATCCCAAATCTTTATGGCGATCTTTAGAAGAGGTTAAAAAACCCAAAACTCCCCCTTGTCAATGAAATGTTGAACTCAGCAAAAAAGAACAAAAAACGGGAAATTTATTTCTTTTTGTTTTCTGTTTTTTTTAATTTCTTTTCCTTCCAATCGATTGGCTGACTCGCAAAATTCCCCTACGTGAAGGGGGAAAAAAAAGTAGAAAAAAGAGCCGCGCCATCTATCATCGATTTTGTTTTATACAGCTTACATAAGTTAGGGGGGGTGGGGGGGGGGGGTGGGGGTGGGGAGAGTCCTTTTACGGGTTCTTAAAGCACGGGTAGGTGATTAAAGGTTAGCTTCATTATCCCCGTGGGTTTTAAGGCAGGTAAACACACCCACCCATTTTAAAATTAACCAAATAAATTTGCTTTAGGGGGGGGAAAAGAATTCAAAGTGAAAACGAGACGGTAGTTTATACGAATGTTTTTGGGTCTTTTACCATGTCTATGCAAAATTGGATTTTATAAATAGATTTAAAAATTCAAAATCGTTAAAAATTTGAATGAATTGAAAATCCAAATTGGCTGAAGTTCTAAATAAAATTTGAAATTTCCCAAAGGAATTTTACATTAAAAATAAAGCTAAACCCCAAAAAAAACAAAAAAAAAGATTTGAAATTAAAATTTTAAAAAAGTTTAAAATTATATACATTTCCTTTTAGAACAAGTGAAGATGAAAACCCCAATGTAGCTGAAGTTCCAAACCAAATTAAAATTTCAAATAAATTTTAAATTCTAGATAAGTTGAAACTCAAAAAAAACAAAACATCAAAAGACGCTAAAGTTAAAACCCAAAAAAAAATTTGAAACCTAAAATCTAGGGTGGCTGATGTTAGCCGTTACCCCCCGCACCCTGCCCCAACAGCAAAAACTTAACCCTATAAATTCTCTCCTCTATCGACCTTTTTCCCTGGAGCAATGGTAAAAGGTTTTGCTTCGCTTATAGGGACGACAATGCTGAATGCTGGTGGACGGGATGAGGGCCAAAAGGGTAATGTGCTTGGAAAACACAAAACCCCGGGGGTTCGAATTATGGATCGGAGGGGGGATTTCTTCCCCCCCCCCCACCCCTCTCACTAGTCCAAAGGTTGGGGGGTGTACATCCAGTCTCCCGGACAAAACGATAACCCCAAGATCCCCGGTGCAGCACGCATTCAGCGTACAAAACCCCTTTAAATCCCGCCCCCTAGCCCAATTGCAAAAAAAATTAACCCTTTTGATCCCTCACCCTACCATCAGTTTCCCCTCAGGAAGCTGGGGTGGGTGGGGAGAAAAAGGTTTTAAAGTTTTTGCTTTGGCATCAGGGTTAGCAAGCGAATTGGTGTACAGGTGCGTGATAAAGGGGGAAAGCCCCTACAGTACGAAGCAGGAGCTGTCCGGGGTACAACTGTCGAAAAAATGTTATACATAAAACTACCGGTCAAAAAAATGGTGGCGCTACATTGCGGGACGCGTTTTTTTTGAGCAGACCCCCAGATTTAAAGGTTAAACCCAAATTTAAAAAGAAAAATATTAAAAAAATTTTATCATATGTGCCGGCCACAGGGTGTTGGTGATCAGACCCCCTACGAATTTTCCCCTTGCTCTGCAAGTACATTTTCCCCGCCCTCTCCGTCCTCAGCCACACTAAATCCATCCAATATGTTTCTCCCGGGTCTAGCGGTGTTCTCTTTTCCCTCCAGCTTTCCTTTTGTGCCCAGGTGCTTTATTCCTCTTCCTCATTAACTTCCTATAAATTTTGCTTGTTTTTTCCTGAGCTTCTTAAATAAATGAAAAAAAAAAAGATAAACGATGTAGTCAAAAATATTTGTTGGAATTTCGTATCAGCCTCCGCTTTAAAAACAGCATCAAAAAAAACTCATCAACCCCACATTTCCCCAAAACCCCCACCCCAAACCCCCAATCCATTTGGCCAGTATCATCCCCACCCCCTCCACTAAACACATACCCAACTATTACCACCGCCCTCAAAACCATTCCCTCACACCACCAAACAGGAACTACCCGACCAAACCCACCACCACCCCAAACACCACCCCTACTGCCCCTAAACCCCTACCATCACCACCACGCACCTTTAAATTCCACCCCCGCTCCCCACCAAACCACCATCACCAACCATTTCCCCCCCCACCACCATTATCGTCACAGCACTACCAACCATACCCCACACCACCACCCCTAACCACCCCCACCATTACCCCCACCCCCATCAAACCACGCCATGGTTACCACTACCCCCTTTATCACATTAAAACATACCACCACTGCAACCCAAAACCTCACTACTATGCCACCACCACCATATACCCATTACCACTACCATCCCACCACCACCACAACAACAACCCAAAAAAAGAACAACACTACCACCACTATCACCACCACCACCACCACCAACAACAAAAAGAAAAAACACTACCACACTACCCCTACCACCCCCACTTCCCATTATCAATTCATCACCACCAGCAAAACCCCCCTAGCATCACCCCCCCCCACCACCACCACCCCCAACAACAAAACAAAAACAAAAAAACAACAACAACACTACCCTCAACCACCCCACTATCACCCTTCACCATATCAACTTCATCACCACCAAAAACCCAATCACCCACCACCACCACCACCCCACCAACAACAACAACAAAAACAAAAACAAAAACACCCCCACTACCCGCCCACCCAACACATTTATATTATCAACTTCACACCACCCCAACCACAATCACCACCACCCCCACCACCACACCACCCAAAAACAAAACAACAAAAAACAACAAAAACCCCCACTACCACCCCCCCCCACCACAAATTTACTTTTTTCACTTCACCACCACCACCACCACCCAAAAACAACAAAAACAACAACAAAAAAAAACAAACAACCACCATCACTATCACCCCCCCCCCACCCCACCACCCCACCACCACCCCAAAAACAACAACAAAAAACAAAACAACAACAACAACAACAAAAAACAAAAACAACAACAACAACATACCATCACTATCCCCCCCACACCACATTCACTTTTATCATTCACCACCACCCCCCAAACAACAAAAAACAAAAAACAACAAAAACACTACCACCACCACCCCCCCACATTCAAAACCCCCTTTCACCACCCCCCACCACCAACAACAACAACAACAAAAAAAACAACAAACTACCACCCCACCCCCACCATATTCACGTTTCACTTTTTCCCCCCACCACCCAAAAACAAAAACAACAAAAACAACAACAAAAAACCACCCCCCCCCCCAATTTTAAACCCTTTACCCCCCCCAAAAAACAAAAAAAACAAAAAACAAAAAAAACCAAAAACCTAAACCCCCCCACCACCCCAAAACACACCCCCCCCCAACCCCAAAAACCAAAAAAAAAAAAAAAAAAACCCAAACCCCAAAACCAAAACCCCAAACCCCCCCACAAAAACCCCCAACCAAACAAAAACAACAAAAAAAACCAAAAAAACACCCCCAACCAAACCACAAACAACCACAAAACCCCCACCAACCAACCCCCAAAAACCCCCCAAAACAAAAACCAAAAAAAACAAAAAAAAAACCCCTAAAACCCCCACACCCCCCCACCAACCCCAAAAAAAAACCAAAAAACCCACCACCCCCAACCCCCAAAAACCCCCACCCACCCCCAAAAAAACAAAAAAACAAAAAAAAAAACACCACAAACCCCCCCCCAACCCCCCCAAATTTTTTTAAAAAAATTCCCAAAAAAACCACCAACCCCCACCCCACCCCAACAAAAAACAAAAACCAAAACTTCCCCCCCACCAAACCCCCCCCTTTTTTAAACTTCCCCCCAAAACCCCAAAAACACCAAAAAAAAACCCCCAACAAAAAAACCCCAAAAAAAACAAACCCCCAAAAAAACACCCCCAACTCCCCCCAAACCAAAACCCCCACCCAAAATTCAACCAAAAACCCCCAAACCCAAACCCCACAAAAAAACCCCCCCCAAAACCAACCCCCCCCACCCCAACAACCAAAAACAAAAAACACCCCCACACCCCCCCACTACCACCCCAACCACCCCCCAAAAAACCCAAAAAAAAAACCCAAAAAAAAAAAAAAAAACACAACACCCCCCCCACCCCCACCCCAACCCACCAACCCCCAACCACCCAAACCCCAAAAAAAAAAACCAACCCCCCCCCAAACAACAAACAACCCCCAAAAACCCCCAAAAAACCCCCAAAAAAAAAAAAACAAAAAACAAAAAACCCAAAACCCAAAAAACCCCCAAAAACCCCCCCCCACCCCACCAACCAAAAAACAAAAACCCAAAAAAAAAACCAAAACAACAACCCCCACAACAAACCCCCCCCCACCCAAACCCCCCTTTTCCCCCCCCAAAACCCCCCCCCAAAAAACCCAACCCCCAAAAAAAAAAAACCCCCAAAAACCCACCCAAAACCCCCCCCCACCCAAACCCCCCCCACCCCAAAAACAAAAAACCCCCCCAAAAAAACCCCCCACCACCCCCCCCCCCCCCACCCCCACCACCACACAACCACACACCCACACCCCCCCACCCCCCCCCACACAACCCCCCCCCCCACACCACCCACCACAACCCCCCCCAACCCCCCCCCCCACAACCACCCCAACCCCCCAACACCACCCCACAACCCAACAAACCACACCACCAACCAACCCCCAAACCCCCACACCCCACCCCCAACCCAACAACACCCCACCCACAAACCCCACCCACCAAACACCCCACCACCCCCACCCAAACACAACCCACCAACCAACCCCCACCCACACCCACAACCCCCACAACCCCAACAACACAACCCCCCCCACCCACAACCCACCACACCACCACCCCACCAAACCCCCCCCCACACCCACACCCAAACACACAACCACCACCACCCCCCACCACCAACAACCCTCACCAACAACCAACACCCCCATCCCACACCCACACCAACCACACCAACCACCCACACAAACACCAACAACCACCCACCCCACCCCACCACCAACACCACCCACCACCACACCCCAAAACACCCACCAACTCCCACCAACCCCACCAACACACACCACCCCCCCCAACTCACCCCAACCAAACCCACCACACCCCCACCCACACCCCACCCCCACCCAAAACAACAACACCCACACAACACACACAACACACCCACACCAAACAACCTCCCCCACCACCAACCCAACCCACACCACACAAACAACCCACCCCCCCACCACCACACCCCACACCCAACACAAACCAACAAACACACAAAACAACCCACCACACCAACACCCACCCCACCCACCCAACCCACAACAAAAACCCCACACAACACCCACCACAACCCAAACACCAACAACCCACCACCACACCAACCCCCCCCCCACCCACCAAAACCACCCAACACCACCACCCACACCCCACCCCACCAACACCCACCACACCCAACACCACCCACCACACCCCCCACCACAAAACCCCCCAAACACCAACAACACCCCCCAACACCAAAACCACCACACCCCCACCCCACCCAACCAACAACCCCCAACCCCCCCACCCCCCACCCCCCCCCAAACCCAACACCCCCATCACAAACCCCCCCCACCCCACACCCACCAAACCCAACCCACCCCACAACCACCCACCACCACACCACCAAACAACCAAACCCCCACACACCCCCCCCAACCCCACCCACAACAAAAAACCCCCCCCCACCAAACCCACAACAAACCAACCCCCACCCAAACACACCCCCCCCCCAAACACCCAAAACCCCCCCACCCCCCACCACACCACCACCAAACCAAACCCAAAACCCACCCACCCCCCCCCCCCCCCCCCCCCCCCCAAAACCCAACCCCCCACCCCCCCAAAACCCCCACCCCCCCCAACCCCCACCCCCCCCCACCCCCCCCAAACCCCAACCCCCCAAAAAAAACCCCAAACCCCCCCAAACAAAACCCCCCCACCCCCCAACCACCAAAACCCCCAAAACAAACCCCCCCCCCCAAAACCCCCCCCACCCCCCCCCCACCCCCCCCCCCCCAAACAAAAAAAAACAACAACAACATACCACCCCTACCACCCCACTACCCCACATTTACTTTATCACTTTATCACCAACCCCCCGACCTTACCACCACCAAACCCCACCAACAACAACAACAACAACAAAACAGAATAGCAAAAATGTAAGTATCGTCCGCACGACGTAATCTACGTTGGCCCTTTTAATAACCCCCGACTCCCGCACCCTGTTTACCCCCATCCCGGATTTTCCCAAACCCCATACAAAAAAAAAAACTTAACCCTTTTTATCCTTCATCTTTTTTACCCGCTTCCTGCACAAAACTGATGAATAGGGTAGGACAAAAGGGGGGAAAACTGTGGAAAGGGGAGGGGAGTGGGAAGCTGGTGGAAAAGGGTGAGGGGAAAGGGGGAAACTGGTGGGTAGGGTAGGGAGTGGGAAATGATGGATAGGGGGGGGGAGTGGGGAAGTGGTGGATAGGGGGAGGGAGTGGGAAGCTGGTGGATAGGGTGAGGGGTGAGAACGGGGGATTTGGGGGAGGGGGTGGGAAACTGGGGATAGGGTGGGGAGTGGGAAGGGGTGGATAGGGGGAGGGAGTCAAAAGGGGTTTAAAATTCTGGGGGATAGGTGAGGGAGTAAAGGGTGGGGAAACTGGTAAACCGGTAAGGGAGTAAGAGGTTAATTTTTTCAGTTCGAGGATAGGGTACGTAGTCAAAGGGTTTTAAATTTAAGTGGTCAAAGCACCAAGTGATAATGCGGGACCTGGGGGCAATTTAAAGGGGTGGCCACGAAAAAAAAGACCCCTTTCTTCCCCCCTATTCCAGGGCTTTTCCCGCCCATAAAATTTTGGTCAGGGTCGAAGAGTTTGCAAAAATAACTGATGCTGGATTTTTTTTTGGTGCAGCGCATATGGATTCGTTATGCTGACGAAGGCAAGCAAAGGTTTAAAACAAAAAAGTGTGTCAAAACCCCCCAAAAAATAACATCGAAAACCAAAAACCAAAAAAGTGTGATGCCCGCGTTCAAGCAAACGGAACCTTTAAAAAAAAACAGAAAAAGAACAAGAAAGATACAACAAGACAGGAACATTTTCGGCCAATGGCCTTTTAAGGGAAGATCACAAACACACACCAAAAAAAAAATTAGGGAGGAAAGACGAAAAATTCCCTGCGTTCTGTTCCGCGTGAGAAAAGGGAAAAAAAAGGTTTATTTAAATAACGTTCTTATTCTTTTTTTATGTTTTTTTTTTTTTTTCTTTTGGTTCTCGAAAAAAAAACGATATACTATAAAGTAGTGTTAGTAATAGAAATAGTCTTCTCTGTGTCTCTCCTCTCTCTCTCTTCTCTCTCTTCTTTCTCTCTCTCTCTCTCTCCCTCTTCTCTCTCTCTCTCTCTCTCCCTCTCTCTCTCTCTTTTTTCTCTCTTCTCTCTCTCTCTTCTCTTTCTATTTATATGTATATGTTTATTTACATATCCATCTTCACATCTGTCTGTCTACTATCTATCATCTATCTATCTATCATCCATTTTTACATCCATCCCTCCCTCTAATTATCTACTACCCATCTATCTAACTATCTATTTTCTATTACCTACCCTTTTATTATCTGTTATCTATCTACTATCTATCTATTATCTATCATCTATCTATCTGTCATCTTTTTTCAAAAGACGTGAAATAGCAATAAAAAGCAAAAAAAAAATCAAGAAAAGAAACAAAACGAAAAAGAAACCCCATAAATTATCAAATACAAATCAAAGAAAAAGAAGAAAACAAGGAAGCAATAAAAAAAAAAATAAAGCAAAAAAAACGGCAGAGAGACACGTCAACCAAACGCTATGATTTAAACAGATGACCCTACATTTAAATTTTATAACGTCAATAAAGCTTAAAACGAAAGGGAATCCCATATTTTTTTTTTCATGGCAAACACTCATAATACTTAAAAAAATAATTTTCGCAGCTTTTTTTAAAACTTTACCACACCCCGACCGACTCCGTGATTAATACCATATTTACATCGTTAGGAAAAAATCCGAAATGCACGTGATTCTGTTGGAAAAGCCGCAATGCACGTGATTCTTAAGGAAAAGTCCGAAAAGAGTTTTTCTGAAGGAAAAGTCCGAAATGCCCCGTGATTCTGTAAGGAAAGTCCCAAATGCACGTGATTCTGAAGGAAAAGTCCCAAAAGCACGTGATTTGTTGGAAAAATCCCAAAGCACGTGATTCTGTAAGGGAAAAAATCCGAAAAAAGCACGTGATTTTGTTAAGAAAAGTCCCCAAAAAGCACGTGATTTTGTTAGGAAAAGTCCGGAATGCACGGATTTTGTTGGAAAAGTCCCAAATGCACGTGTTCTGTAAGGAAAAGTCCCAAATGCACGTGATTCTGTTAAGAAAAGTCCGCAATGCACGTGATTTTGTTAGGAAAAGTCCGAAATGCACGTGATTTTGAGGAAAAGTCCCAAATGCACGTGATTCTGTTGGAAAAGCCGAAATGCAGTGATTCTGTTAGGAAAAGTCCCAAAAACACGGTTCTGTTAGAAAAGTCCGGGGAAAACACGTGAATTCTGTTAGGAAAAGTCCGAAATGCCCGTGATTGGGACCGCCTGTGTATGGCTTTAAAAAAGCTGTGCGATTCCTTTTTAGTTAGAAAGTGTTTTTTTACTATGTATTAGATGACCTTTGTAATAATTATAATAATAATAATGCATTTATAAGGCGCCAAATCTTTGGGTTTTGGATCAAACTTAGGCACACAAAAACCACACCAAACGAAGTGGGGAAAAAAAGGAGAGTGGAGCGTGTAATCCTTTATCCCAAACTCATTCCTGTCTCTCTGTCTCTTTTTCTTCCTGTCTGTCTCTCTCTCTCTCTGTCTTTGCCTGTCGTCTCTCTCTTCTGTCTGTCTCTGTCCTTTTTTCCGTCGTCTTGTCTGTCTGTCTGTCTTGTCCGTCTGGTCCCGTCTGTCTGTCTGCTGTCTCCGTCTTTTTGTCTGCTGTCTTCTCCCCCCCTCTCACACACACACACACACACCACACAACACAACACACACACAAAAACACAACACCCCCACATACACACACAACGGCACCACA
>JAPXFY010003100.1:20000-23263 GCA_030674185.1 Monoplex corrugatus
AAAACTTCAGGAAATTTTACCCCTCAAAGATAATAGTATCAGGTCCCACTGGACCTGTCTTACAGTCATGCAGTTATTACTTCAAGTTATCCCCTGCACACTGGGAATTTTATCATCCCAAGTTACTATTGCGCTTGCCAATGTTGGTGGTTTTGTACAGGAAAAAAGTTTTTTGTGCCCCAGGGGTTTTTTTGTGATAGTTTAATCACTTTAAGTTATCACTCATTTGAGGTTTATAGCTTTAACTTATCACTGCAGTTTTGGGGTTTATCACTTCAAGTAATCACTGAGCTTATATTGGGTTTTTTATCACTTTTATTGCAGGAAAATAGTAGTCTAATAATTATATACAATCGTTCCACACGTTCCCCATTGCTACTCCAAAAAGCCCCCCCCTCCTCTCGATCTAAAAGGAAAGTGGAAAAAAGGTAGGGTTGGGGGTTAGGGTTGGAGTTGGGGTGGGAGGATAGAGACAGAGGAGGAGGATATAATAACATAAGGAAGTGTATTGAAGGTTTACATAAATTTGGTGGTACTGGTGCAAAAAACCCCGGCCCGAACACCCTGGGGTTGTTGGTGAAAAGCCTACCGGAAATTTGTAGGCTCTACCACAAAGCCAGGGGTGTGAACTGACAGGAGACTGTGTGTTTTAGGGTCGCTAATCTCTCCCTCGGGATCCCACACCTCTTTCTCTTGGTGTCAGAAAACTTGGAGCGCGGAAGAAGGCTCATTGAGTGTGGGGTGGTGGTTGGGTGAGGGTGAGTGGAGACACAGAAGAGTGAGAGAGAGGGTGGGTGGGAGGAGGATTTGAGGGAGAGTTAGAGGGGAGGGAGGGAGGGAGAGAGAGACGGAGAGAGAGAGGCAGTGTGTGTTGAGTGTGTATGTGTGTGTATGTATGTGGTGTACATGTATGTATTTTTGTGTTTTGCGTGTGTGTGTGTGTGTGTGTGTGTGTGGGGTATGGTGTGTG
Source organism: Monoplex corrugatus (assembly GCA_030674185.1). NCBI lineage: Eukaryota > Metazoa > Mollusca > Gastropoda > Littorinimorpha > Ranellidae > Monoplex > Monoplex corrugatus. The sequence continues at coordinate 20,971 of JAPXFY010003100.1, forward strand.
TGTGTGTGGTGTGTGAGTGTGTGGTGTGTGAGGGAGTGTGTCGTGTGTGAGTGTGAGAGAGAGAGTGAGAGGGAGAGAGAGAGTGTGTGCGTGTACACGTGTGTGTGTGTGTATGTGGTTGAGTGTTGTCTTTAAGTGAAAGCGTTGTGAGTATTGTGTATGTTCGAATGCATGTGTGCATGTTGCGTGCGTTGTTTTGTGTGTGTGTGTGTGTGTGGGGTGTGTGTGTGTGCGTGTGTGTGTTTGTTTGTGTGTGTATGTGTGTGTATTGCGTGTGTGTGCGTTTGTGGTATGTGTGTGTGTGTGTGTGTGTGGTGTGTGTGTGTATGTTTGAGTGCGGTCTACATAAGTGTCTGCACTTTACGAATGTGTATATGTACGACTGCGGGGCGTGAATGTGTGTTTGTGTGTGTGTTAGTGGTTGTGTGTGTGTGTGTGTGTGTGTGTGTGTGTTGTGTGTGTGTGTGTGTGTGTGTGTGGTGTTTGTGTGTGTTTTAAATATGTGTGTTGTGTGCTTGTGCGTATGTGTGTACTCGTGTGTGTAGGGTGTATTATATGTGTATGTGTGTGTTTGTGTGTGTGTGTGGGGTGTGTGTGTGTGTGTGTATGTTTTGTGTGCGTGTGTGTCTTTGTGTGCATGTGTGGGTGTGAGTTAATTTAATCACAATATGAGTTAATGTGTGTGAGTGTAAGTAAGCGGGTTTGACATGTGTGGTGTGGGGAAAAGGGTTGGGAGGGTGTTTTTTTCAGCGACAAGGATAGATTCGTATTTGGAGGGCCAAAGATCGCCAACGCCCTGCAGCAGGGCCCCATGATGATGATGATGATGACGATATGTGAAAATGTATGTGTGTGGTGTGTTGTAAGTATGTGCGTGGGTGTTTTGTTTTGGTGGGGTGTGGGTGTGTGTTTGTGTTTTGGGGGTGTGTGTTTTTTGCGAAGGGGGAATATCTGTGTGTGTGTTTTGTGTGCGTGTGTGTTTTTGTTTGTGAGTGAGTATGTGTGTGTGTGTTTTGTGTGGGTGTGTGGGTTTTTTTTGTATGTGTGTTTTCACGCCCGGGTTGTGTATTTTTAAAATGTGTGTGTGCATGCGGCTTGTGTTTTGGGACGGGGTGTTTCATGCAAGCTTGTGTGTGTACGTGTGTGTTTCTTTCAAGCTTGTGTGTGTACGTGTTTTTTTTGCATGCGGAAACTTGTGTGTTTTGCGTTTTGTTGTTGTTGTTGCTGCTGCCACTGTTTTTGTTGCGGTTGTTGTTGTTGTTGCGTGCTGCGTTGTTGTTGTGTTATTTTGCTGTTATTGTGCTGCGTTGTTTGTTTTTGTTGTTGCTGCGTTGTTGTTGTTGTTTTGTTGTTTTTTTTAAAAGGGTGACAATTAAGTTTGTGACATTTTTTTTCGTTGTTATCGTTTTTTGCTACGCTGTTTCCACGCATAGGGTGGTAGTGGGGTGGTGATGGTGATGGGGGTTGGTGGTGGTGGGGTGATGGTGTGAGAAGGATGATGATAGGAGATGAGTGATGACGATGATGACTAGGTGGGGGGGGGGGTTGGTGGTGGTGGGGTGGTAATAATGAAATGATAGTGATGATGAGTGATGTGGTGAGGATGATGTGATGATGAAGTGAGATGAAGTGATGTGATATGATGATGAAAAATGAGATGGGAGGGATAGTGGTGTGATGGTATCGTGCTGGTGATAGTGATATGGCCGGTTGAGTGATGATGATGATGAGGCGGGCGGCGACGACGACGACGACGACGATGACGACGACGACGATGTGATATGACGCGACGACAGCCTTGCGACACGCAACGACGATTTTAAATGGTGTTTTTGCTACTGATGTTGATGAAGTGAGGAGGGGAAAAGGGAAAAAGAGAAGTTGGGGATGCTGCTGTGCAAAAATACATTAGTTTTCTTTGCTGGGTGTTTATATCAAACAGAGAGACAGATTTTGTCATTTTCATCATTAGAACATGGCATATCATGTGCACCCAACGAAAAAATTTATCTTTACAGGACGACTAGTTTATTGATAAAACAAAAACGTGGGACAATGGCGTTTCCAGTTTTAAAATCATTCCTGTACAAAAGAAAAAACGATAGGCAATTTTAAACATTTTCTTTCCCACCAAAAAAAAAAAAAAACAAAAAAAAACAAACAAAAAACAAAAAACCCAAGAGCAAAAACAACACCCAACCACCCACCAACTCACCCACCAAAAACCAAAACCCCCAACCATAAAAAACCCCCCCAACCCCCAACACCCCAACCAAACACCAAAAACATTTTT
>JAPXFY010003101.1:0-10000 GCA_030674185.1 Monoplex corrugatus
TAATAATAACTAATAACTAACTAATAACTAACTAACTAAATAACTAACTAATTAAATACTAACAAACTAACTACAAACTACGTAACTAACAAACTAACTAACTAATAAACAAATCACTATTAATTAATAATAATATAATAATACTAATTAATAATAATAACAACAAATACAACTAAAAACAACTAACTATAATAATAACTAATTAATAAGTAAATAACAAAAACTAACAACTAACTAATAACTAATAACTACTAACTAACTAACTAACTAACTAACTAATATAAGACTAACTAAAGTAAGTAAGTAAAAGTAAAAATAATAATAATAACTAACTAACTAACAACAACAAACTATACTAACTAACTACTAACTAACTACTAACTAACTAACTAACTAACTAATTAGTAACTACAAACTAACTAACTAATATAACAACTAATTAAATAAAAATAACAAACTAACTAACAACTAATAAAAAACTAAGTAAGTAAGCTAATAGTAAGAATTAACTAACTAACACTACTAATACTAACTAATAGTAATACTAACTCTAATAACTAATATAACTAACAACTAACTAATAAAATAAACTAACATACTAACAAACAAATACTAACTTTACACTAAACAATAACTAAAACAACTACAATTACAAAAATAACTACCTAATATAACAAACTATGACTAAGTAAGAAGTAAGAAGTAATAGTAGTTAATATAACAAACTAACTAACAAATAACTAATATCTAACTATATCTAATATAATACAACAAATATAAATAACTAATAACAAATAAAATAACAACTAACTAATAAACTACCATATATAATATAATAAAAAATAAACTAATAACTAAATAAATACAACAACTAACTAACTACAACAATAACAACTAATAACTAGTATAGAACAAATAAGTAATACTAATAACTATAATAATATAACTATAACTATCTAACAATAATAAAATAACAACAAACTAACTATAACTAAACTAACTACTAACTAACTACTAAAAACAACTAACAACTAACAACTAACTAATAACTACTATATAACAATAACAGTAACAACTACGAACTAACAAATAAACTAACTAACTACAATAATTAACTAACAAACTAAAAACAATAACAATTATAAATACTAATACTACCACAATAACTAAACTAATTAACTAACTAACAACAACTAAATAACTACAACTAACAAACAAATAACTAACTATAATAACTAACAAAAATAAAAATAAACTAACTAACAACTAACACTAATAATAACTAATATAATAAAATATAACTCTTAATTAACCACAAACTATAAAACAACAAATAATAACAACTACAACAACTAATTAAATACTACTAAAATACTAAACTAATAATATTAAACAACAACTAACTATAAAATTAACTATAAAATAAGTAATAACAAATAACAATAACAATAACAATATAAATAATTAATAAAATATAATAGAACTACTAACAACTAATAACTATACTACTATAATAATAACTAAACTACAAAAAAATAAAATAAAAAAAAAAAACAAACAATAATAACAAAAAATAACTACTAAACTAACTAAACTAATAACTAAAATAAACAAATAAAAAAAAAAAACCCCTCAAAAAAAAAAAAAAAAAAAAAAAAAAAAAAAAATAAAAAAAAAAAAAAAAAAAAAAAAAAAAAATAATAAATACAATAATACTAAAAATAATAACTAACAACTAATAACTACTATACAATAAATAAAACAAATAAATAACTATAAAAATAAATAATAAAACAAACTAACAACTAAAAAACTAACAACTAATAACTACAACAAACAATATACAACAAAAAAAAAAAATAAATAAAAACTATATACTAAAGTAGATAAAAAATAATAAAATAAAACAACATTATAATACTAAATACAACAAAACAAATACTACTATCTACTTACTACTACTACATACTATAATAATAATAAAAACTAATAAACAAACTAAAACAACTACCAATATATTATAATAATAAATCACTAAACACACAACTAATACTCAATAAACCTAATAATAACATAACAAATAAACTAAACTAAATACAACTATTAAATAAAAACACAACTAACACAAAACTTACAACTAATACATAAAACAAAAAAACTAAAAACTAATAATAATGAATATATAATTAATAAAAAAACAATAAACTAACATAACAATAAATAATAACAAAAAAATAACTAACAAATAACTATAACTTTACTAACAAAAACAACTACAATAATAACAAACACAACAACTAACTAATAATAAGAACTAATAACAATAATAACTAAAATAAAAACTACAGAAACTACAACAAAACTAACTAATACTAAAAATAACAAAAAAACTAACACAACTAATAAACTAAACTAAAAAAAAAAATATATAACTACTAACTAATAACTAACAAACTAACAAACTAAACTAAACACTAATAACTAAAAATAAAAAATAACAAACTAACAAACAAAAATAACACTAACAACTAACAAAACTACTAACTAAAACACTACAAAACTAAAAAATAAATAATAAAAACAACAAAAAAACAATAACAATACTAATATCTAACTACTACTACTAACTAACTAAATAACTAACTAACAACTAACTAACTAACACTAAAACTAAAACTAAAATAAATACTAACAATAAGAACTTTAACTAACTAAACTAACAAACAATAACAAATAACAACTAACTAACAAATAACAACTAACTAACTAAAAAACAACAACAATACAAACAAAAACTAAAAAATAATAAAAAACTAAACTAAAACAAACTAAAACAACAACAACAATTCAAACTAAAATAACTAAACAAACTAACTAACTAACTAATAAACAACTACTAAACTAATAAACATAATAATACGAAATAATAATAATAAAATACTAACTAACATAACTAATACACTAACTAATAATAATACAATAAAAACATAATAACTAAAAACAAAACAACTAACAAACTAACAATAACTAACAAACTAAACTAAAAATAAAAAAAAAATAAATATAACTATAATAACAACCTAAACATACAAACAAATAAACTACTAACTAATAATACAAGTAATTAACAAAAAAATAACATTAACAAAAAAATAAAACTAATATACTACTAACAATAATAATAAAACATAACTAAACTAACTAACTAACTAATAACTAACTATCTAACTAACTAACATAACTAAACTAAACAAACTAACAAACTAACAACTAACTAACTAATCCTACCTATCTAACTAACTAACTAGCTAACTAACTAACTGAGACTAACTAATTAACTAACTAACTAATAACTAAGTAATTAACTAAACAAACTAAATAAGCAACTAAACCAAGTTACTAAATATCTAACTCACACTCACTACTAACTAAACTAACTAACTAACAACTAATAAATCACTAACTAACTAACTAACTAACTAACTAACTAATCAACTAACTAAATAACAAACTAACAAACTAACTAACTAAACTAATCCAACTAAACGAAAAATAAAACAAACTAACTAACACTAACCAACTAATTAACCAACGAACTAATTAAGTATACTAAGCTAAGTAAGTAAGTATGTATAAAACTAATAACTATAACTAAGTAACTAAGTAACAAAGTAACAAACTAACAAAACTAACTAACCACCAACTAACAACTAAGTAACAACAACAACCACTAACTACTAACTAACTAAACTAAGAACAAACTAGTAATTAACTACTAACTAAGTAGCTAAGTAAGCAAATAAGTAAGTAAACTAACTAACAATAAGTAATAAGTAAGTCAAACTAACTAACAACTATTACTGAATAACTAACATAACTAAATACTAACAACTAACTATAACTAACTAACTATCTAACTAACTAACTAATAACAACACTAAAACAAACAAACTAACAACTACAACTCACATCTAACTATAACTAGAACTAACTAACTAACTAACAACAAAATTAACTAACAACATAAGCAACTAACCAAGTACAAAATAAATCACTACTAACTAACTAGAAACAACTAACTAACTAACTACTAATACTAACTAATAACTAACAATAACTAACTAACTAACTTAACACTTAACTAACCACAACATAAGTAAGAACTCTTCTAACTAACAGAGTAACTAACACTAACTAACTAAACTAACTAAACTAACTAACTAACTAACAAACTAAATAAGCACTAACTCAAGTTACTAAAATCTAACAAACTAACAACTAACTAACTACAACTAACTCAACTCACATCTCATTAACTAACTAACTAACTAACTATACTAACTAACTAGCAAGTAACAACTAACAAACGAACTAACTAACTACCTACCTATCTAACTAACTAACTACTAACTAACTAACTACTGACTAATTAACTAACTACTAACTAACTAACTAACTAAGAATCTAACTAACAAACTAAAAAACAACTACAAGTTACTAAATCTAACGTCATCACTACATACTAACTAAATAAACTAACAAACTAACAAACTAAACTAACTAACTAAACTAACTAAACTACTACTAACAACTAACTAATACTAAGTAAGTAAATTAACTAACTAAGTAACTAAATACAACTAACTAACTAACTAACATACTAACTAAATAACTAACTAACTAACTTAAAACTAAACAACTAAACTAACAAACTAACTACTAACTAACTAACTAACTAACTAAACACAAAATTAAACTAACTAACATAACTAAAACTAAACAACTTTACTAACTAACAAAACATAACTAACTAAATAAATAACTAATAAATAACAATAACAACAAAATTACAACTAACAAACTAAACTAAACTACAACTAACTAATAAACAAACTCATATGTAACTAATAAGTAATAACTAATAAGTAATAATAACTAGAATAAACTATACTAACAAACTAACAACTAACTAATCTAACTAATATATCTAACTAAACTAACAAACTAATAATAACTAAATAACTAACTAACTAACTAACAACTAATCACTAACTCACTACCTAACTAACTAAACTAACTAACTAAAACAATAACTAACTAACTAATACAACTAACTAACTAAATAACACAACTATATAACTACTAACTAACTAACACTAACTAACTAACTAACTAACTAATCTAACTAACTAACTATTACTAAACTAACTAAACTAACAAACAAACTACTAACTAACTAACTAACTAACTAAGTAAGTAAGTAAGTAGGTAAGTAAGTAAGTAAGTAATTAACTAACAAACTAAATAAGCAACTAACCAAGTTACTAAATATCTAACAAACTAACAAACTAACAATCTAACTAACTAACTAACTAACTCACTCACTCACTCACTCACTCATTCACTCACTCACTCACTCACTAACTAAGGGGCACGAAAAAGATGGCGACGAGTAAGCAGCGAGTGTGAACCGCGCTGCAAAAAATATCACCAGTCCGAGCGTTACAGCGAGTGTATGGTTCCAATGGACCTTTGTATTGAAAGTGACCGTCGTCTGCACTGTGAAAATGATTGACGTGTGTCTGTGGAGGGTCCGAATAGGTCAGTTCAGTGCAAAATTAGGTGTGTGTCGAGTGTGGAAAATAAAACAGGTGAGCACCGGAAAAGTGGACATTGATGTGACAGTCTACGATGTCATCGTGACCTACATGTGTGGCTGCTTCGTATCGTTTTTGTTCTGGAGCGGACTTGACAACTTCAGTAGGGTCTGCCTCGACGATAATGCTTCTCTGCCTTTCGACTCCGGGTTTTCTGCATTCATAGAGTACAGTGGGTTTCAGGCAACTGTGCCCACAACCGAGCTGGACAATTATGACGGTGAAAATATGTGTCAACACGCCACCTTGCATGTGCCTGTGCTTGTCGCACTGTGTGCAGTCAATGCTGTGTTTTCACTCTGGAGGCTGAAGTTAAGCAATGACGTGGAGCAAAACCCTGGGCCGAAAGTGACTGAAGCACCGGAAGAAAAACACGAAGCAAGTGAAAATGTGAAAGAAACAACAGAGAACAGTAGCAACCCACCAGACTGGGCTAAAGACATTCTAAAAGCATTACATGATCAAAGGCAGGAGCACAAACAACAAAATGATGATATCAAGAAAGACCTGAATGTCATTAAGAAGGAGCACAAACAGCAAAACGATGAAATAAAGAAAGACCTGAGTGCCATTAAGAGCGAACTGTGTGAAGTTAAAGAAAAGTGTGAATGTATTAACCAGAGGTGTGATGGGCTTGAGAGAGAGAACGATCGACTAGCTGCAGCCATGGAAAACATCACAACAGATATGTCTTACCTGTTTGCTGATATCACACAGAGAAAGGAAGAGACAGGGAAGCTAACTATGACAGTGGATAATATGACTGAGGAGGTCAGGTCTCTGTCTTCTGAGATTGATAGATTAGAAGAATTCTCTCGTCGGGATAACCTCCGAATGTATGGTGTTACACAAAACAGTGAAGGTGAAGACTATGATTCGTGTGCTCGTGCAGTGACTGAGGTTTTAAACAGTGTGCAGGGCCCCAAAACATGGAAGGAGGAAGACATTAGTAGGGCACATCGTGTGGGTAAAACTAGAGGTGATCAGCCTAGGCCTATGGTGATAAGATTCAATCGGTGGCCTGACAAGATGACAGTGCTGACAGATCAAGACTACAGGGCAAAACTGAGAGACAAGGGGGTCAGAGTAGCAAATGATCTGACACGTAGGCAGGCCAGCATTGTGAGACAGGCAAGAGAGGAGGGGAAAGCAGCCTATTTTGTCAATGGAAAGCTAACTGTAGGGCCCAGACGTCCTGATTCCAGAAATTACTCTTACTCTCAGGGAGCAACGACATCTGCAGCTGTGACGGGAATGGATGAAACAGATACAGGCATAGCAGATGATCGCAGGCAGAGTGGGGGGCGTGTCACATCAGCTGATGGGGAAACCCGGCCTCCACAAAGTCAAAACAGTGGTCTGGTTATAGGGGATTCCCCTGGCACTCATCACGTGACGGGAGATCAAAGTCAGACGAACCAACGGCGAAACAGCGTGGCTGGTGCAGGCAGTGACGTCAGCAGGCCAAGAGGAGACCAAGAACGTAGAGGTGGGACACGAGGTGGCAGTAATGCACGTGGTGGGCGTGAGGCACGATTCACACGTGGAGGGGGGCAAGTGTCCAGCAGAGGAGGAAGGCAAACTGGGTCAACGCAAAACACGGAGCGTGTTAGTGCCAGGCAGCTTCGATCTAGTGCATCACAATAACAGATAGCAGACTGTCCAACACATAAATATATGTTCCTCAACTATAATATTGAAAATCTTTATAGTAAATTAAATGATGCAGACTTCATTAATTATGTAATTTCTTTTGACTTCATCTGCTTAACTGAAACATTTGTTGACAGAAATTTTGACTTTAACAACTTGTTTATAGACTTTGAGAAATTTAGTTCTCCTGCAAAAAAATTGTCAGCACGAGGAAGAAACTCAGGAGGAGTCCTGTTCACGATAAAGAAAACGTTAAGTTTACATGTAAAAGAAACTGTTAACATTGGAATTGACAACGTAATTGCTGTTAAAATTGATAAAGCTTTGTTTAATATTGATAAAGACATATTGTTGGTTGCCTGCTATGTTCCACCTGAAGCGAGTGCAGTGTATAATAATATGATGATTAAAAATGGTATTATTACTCTCGAAGAACGTTTGTTGCAATGTACTCAAGAAGAGGACTTGTATATGGTGATGTTTGGAGACTTTAATGCCAGAACAAGTGAAGAGCAGCCTACAGCACAAGACATACCCGTATATATTCCAGGTTTTGATCATGATGAGGATGAGTGCAAAGTGCGTCTTTGGTTCATCTCTCCTTGATTTATGTTTGATGTTTGACTTAAATATTATTAATGGTACTTGTAAGGGAGATTACGATGGGGAGTTTACGTTTGTTGGACCTAATGGATCTAGTGTTGTTGATTACTTTATTGTATCAGCAAGTTTGGGTGGTAACTTTGATTTGTGTGTGAGCGACAGATTACACTCGTGGCATCTGCCTGTCGAACTATCGTGGGAGATTGGCAACTGTGACAGGGGAGATGATAATGCTACGGGTGTGGGTGAAAGAGTTGTGTGGTCGAATGAATTTGTGAATGTGTATAAGAATGAATTAGAGTCAAATGAATTTAAAGAGTGTTTAGAGAGAGCAAAAGAATGGATGATTGATGATGTTGATAAATCTGTTGATACATTTGTGAATGCATTGTATGGAGCAGCAGCATGTATGATTCGAGTGACTGGTAGAAAGAGGAAGAAAAGAAATGATTGGTTTGATGAAGAATGTGCAAGGAAGAGAAGAGTTGTAAAGAGTTTATTGAGAGGTTTGAGAAGAGCCAAAACGGATCTGGCAGAACGTAAAGAATTATATGTTAAAGAAAGAAAGCTATATACTAAAATGATTAAACAGAAAAAGGATAAATATGATGAGAACAGACTACGAACACTGAAAGAATCAATTAATGATCCAAAGTTGTTCTGGTCAACAATTAGAACTGTCAATCGAAAAAGTGTAATATATAATGACATTAGCCTACAACAATGGCATGACCATTTTTATAGAGTATTTAATGCTGAGGACAGCGAAGATCAAAATGAGAATTTGATGGAAATAAATGGAGAAGAATATTTAGAAGAACCTATATTTAATGACCCGATTTACATGAGGGAAGTTATGGATGGGGTAAGGCATTTGAAAATAGGCAAAAGTGCTGGTATTGATAATGTAATCAGTGAAATGCTAAAACAGACAAATACAGCTGTTCTCAATTTCTTGCTTGATTTGTTTAACGTATTATTTGAGAAGGGATATTTCCCAATATCCTGGTCTAAATCTATTATAGTACCAATACATAAAAAGGGAGATAAGAATAATCCAGACAATTATAGAGGAATAGCACTCACAAGTATTGTAGGAAAGGTTTATACACACATATTGAATAAAAGACTAACTAAATGGGTAGAAAGGGAAAAAATTATTGTTGAGGAGCAAGCTGGATTTAGAGCAGGGTATAGTACTGTGGACCACATATTTACATTATATGCATTAGTACAGAAATATTTGAATAGAAATTCTAAATTATACATAGCATTCATTGACTTCAGAAAAGCGTTCGACTCTGTAAACAGGAATGCATTGTGGAATGTATTGCGAAAGTGTGGCGTGAATGGAAAACTGTATAGAGCGGTGAAAGGAATTTATGATACAGTATTAGCTTGTGTGAGAGATAAATGTTTGTACACAGAGTTTTTCAACTGTCCAAGAGGAGTGAAGCAAGGATGCTTATTAAGTCCTCAATTGTTTTCTTTTTTCATAAATGAATTAGCTATTGAATTATCCAAAAATGGACGGCACGGTGTACAAATCATCCCTGGAGCTACTGAAGTTTTTTTTGATGTTATTTGCGGATGATGTAGTACTTATCTCGGATACAGCCATTGGACTACAAAATCAGTTAAACATTCTAAAACAAGAAGCAGACAGATTATATTTAAGTGTTAATCTTGATAAAACTAATATACTTGTCTTCCGTAAGGGTGGGCACCTTTCAAAAAATGAAAATTGGCGGTATGGGGATTGTCAGCTTAAAGTGATCAATTCTTATAAATATCTTGGACTGATTTTTACTACGAAATTAAGCCTAACAGCAGCATGGACGGAAATGTGTACGAAAGCAAAAAGGGGTGTAATTGAAATATTGAGAGCGATGAAAAAATTAAATTCTGCTGACCCCTCTCTTTTTTGGAAACTTTTTGATACACAAATTGAACCAGTATTAACATACGCAGGAGAAGTTTGGGGTACTTTAGAAAATAAACACATGGAAATTGTACATACATTTGCAGTCAAACGTTTTCTCAGTGTGCCAATTCATTCTTCTAATAAAATGGCGTATGGAGAAAGT
>JAPXFY010003101.1:17500-23256 GCA_030674185.1 Monoplex corrugatus
CTAACTAACTCACTCACTCACTCAATAACTCACTCACTCACTCACTAACTAACTAACTAACTAACTAACTAATTAACTAACTAATTAACTAACTAACTAACAACTAATTTACAAACTAAAAAACTAACAAACAAACTAACTAACTAACTAATTAACTAATTAATTAACTGACTAACTCAATAACTAATTAACTAACTAACTAACACACAAACAAACTAAACAACTAATAAACAAACTCACTATGTAACTAAGTAACTAATTAATTAACTAACTAACTAACAAACTAACTAACTAACTAACTAACAAACTAACTAACTAACTCACTCAGTCACTAACTAACTAACTAACTAACAAACTAACTAAATAACTAACTAACTAACTAAATAAATAAATAAATAAATAAATAACTAAGTAAGGAAATAAATAAATAAGTAACTAAATAAATAAGTAACTAATTAATTAATTAACTAACTAACTAACTAACTTCTAACTAACTAACTAAACTAACTAACTAACATCTAACTAACTAACTAACTAACTAACTAACCCACTAACTAACTAACTAATAAACAAACCACTATGTAACTGAGTAAGTAAGTAAGAACGTAAGTAAGTGAGTAAGTAAGTAACGAACTAACTAACTAACTAATTAACTCACTCACTCACTCACTAACTAACTAACTAACTAACTAACTAACGAACTAACTAGTAAGTAAGTAAGTAAGTCAATAAGTAACGAACGAACTAACAACTAATTTACAAACTAACAAACTAACAAACAAACTAACTAACTAATTAATTAACTAACTAACTAACTAATTAACTAACTAACTAACTAACAACTAATTTACAAACTAACAAACAATTTACAAACTAACAAACTATTAAACAAACTAACTAACTAACTAATTAACTAATTAACTAACTGACTATCTCACTAACTAATTAACTAACTAACTAACTCACAAACAAACTAACTAACTAATAAACAAACTCACTATGTAACTTAGTAACTAAGTAATCAACTAACTAACTAACAAACTAATTAACTAACTAACTAACTAACTCACTACCTAAATAACTAACTAACTAACCAACTAAGTAAGTAAGTAACTAACTAAGTACCTAAATAAATAACTAATTAACTCATTAACTAACTAACTAACTAACTAACTTCTAACTAACTAACTAACGAAATAACTAACTAACTAACTAACATCTAACTAACTAACATCAAACTAACTAACTAACTAACTAACTAACTAACTACCTATCTAACTAAGTAAGTAAGTAATTAAATAACAAACTAAATAAGCAACTAACCAAGTTACTAAATATCTAACTCACTCACTCACTAACTAACTAACTAACTAACTAACTAACTGACTAACTAACTAACTAACTAACTATCTAACTAACTAACTAACTAAATAACAAACTAACAAACTAACAAACTAACTAACTATCTACCTATCTAACTAACTAACTAGCTAACTAACTAACTGACTGACTAACAAACTAACTAACTAAGTAAGTAATTAACTAACAAACTAAATAAGCAACTAACCAAGTTACTAAATATCTAACTCACTCACTAACTAAACTAACTATCTAACTAACTAACTGAATAACTAACTAACTAACTATCTAACTAACTAACTAACTAACTAGCTAGCTAACTAACTAACTAACGAACTAACAACTAACTACCTACCAGCATAAGTAAGAACTCTCCTAACTAAGTAACTAACTAACTAACTAACTAACAAACTAACTAAATAACTAACTAACACTAACTAACTAACTAAATAAATAAATAAATAAATAAATAACTAAGTAAGGAAATAAATAAATAAGTAACTAAATAAATAAGTAACTAATTAACTAATTAACTAACTAACTAACTAACTTCTAACTAACTAACTAACATCTAACTAACTAACATCTAACTAACTAACTAACTAACTAACTAACCCACTAACTAACTAACTAATAAACAAACCACTATGTAAACTGAGTAAGTAAGTAAGAACGTAAGTAAGTGAGTAAGTAAGTAACGAACTAACTAACTAACTAACTCACTCACTCACTCACTCACTCACTAACTAACTAACTAACTAACTAACTAACGAACTAACTAGTAAGTAAGTAAGAAAGTCAATAAGTAACGAACGAACTAACAACTAATATACAAACTAACAAACTAACAAACAAACTAACTAACTAATTAACTAACTAACTAACTAACTAATTAAATAAATAACTAACTAACTAACAACTAATTTACAAACTAACAAACAATTTACAAACTAACAAACTATTAAACAAACTAACTAACTAACTAATTAACTAATTAACTAACTGACTATCTCACTAACTAATTAACTAACTAACTAACTCACAAACAAACTAACTAACTAATAAACAAACTCACTATGTAACTTAGTAACTAAGTAATCAACTAACTAACTAACAAACTAATTAACTAACTAACTAACTAACTCACTACCTAAATAACTAACTAACTAACCAACTAAGTAAGTAAGTAACTAACTAAGTACCTAAATAAATAACTAATTAACTCATTAACTAACTAACTAACTAACTAACTTCTAACTAACTAACTAACGAAATAACTAACTAACTAACTAACATCTAACTAACTAACATCAAACTAACTAACTAACTAACTAACTAACTACCTATCTAACTAAGTAAGTAAGTAATTAAATAACAAACTAAATAAGCAACTAACCAAGTTACTAAATATCTAACTCACTCACTCACTAACTAACTAACTAACTAACTAACTAACTGACTAACTAACTAACTAACTAACTAACTAACTAACTAACTAAATAACAAACTAACAAACTAACAAACTAACTAACTATCTACCTATCTAACTAACTAACTAGCTAACTAACTAACTGACTGACTAACAAACTAACTAACTAAGTAAGTAATTAACTAACAAACTAACTAAGCAACTAACCAAGTTACTAAATATCTAACAAACTAACAACTAACAAACTAACTAACTAACTAACTAACTCACTCACTCAACTCACTCACTCACCCACTCACTAACTAACTAACTAACTAACTAATAACTAACTAAACTAACTAACTAAACAACTAATTACAAACAAACAACCCCCCATTATGTTATTTAGTTAGTTAGTGAGTGAGTGAAGTGAGTGAGTGAGTGAGTTAGTTAGTTATTCGTTACTTACTTACTTACTACCTACTTACTTACTTACTCAGTTACATATGTTTGTTTATTAGTTAGTTAGTTAGTGGGTTAGTTAGTTAGTTGGTTAGTTAGTATAGTTAATAGTTAGTTAGTTAGATTTGTTAGTTAGTTAGTTATTAATATTATTAGTTAGTTAGTTAGTTAAGTTAAGTTAGATAGATGTTAGTTAATTAGAATGCTATTAGTTAGTTATTTCGTTAGTTAATTAGTTAGAAGTTAGTTAGTTAGTTAGTTAGTTAATTAGTTAATTAGTTACTTATTATTTAGGTACTTAGTTATTTATTTCCTTAGTTAGTTAGTTAGTTAGTTAGTTAGTTAGTTAGTTAGTGCTGAGTAGTTAGTTAGTTAGTTGTTAGTTAGTTTAGTTAGTTAGTTAGTAGTTTGTTAGTTAGTTAGTTAATTAAATACTTACTTAGGTACATAGTGAGTTCGTTTATTAGTTTAGTTAGTTTGTTTTGAGTTAGTTAGTTAGTTAATTAGTTATTGAGTTAGTCAGTTAGTTAATTAGTTAATTAGTTAGTTAGTTAGTTTCTTTGTAAGTTTGTTAGTTGTAATCAGTTGTTATTTAACTAATTAACTAACTAACTAACTCACAACAAGCTAACTAACTAACAACTAATTTTACAAACTAACAAATTAACAAACAAACTAACTAACTAACTAATTAACTAATCAACTAACTGACTAACTCAATAACTAATTAACTAACTCACAACAAACTAACTGACTAACAAACAAACTCACTATGTAACTAAATAACTAATTAATTAACTAACTAACTAACTAACTAACTAACTATCTAACAAACTAACTAACTAACTCACTCAGTCACTAGCTAACTAACTAACTAACTAACTAAGTAAGGAAATAAATAAATAAGTACCTAAATAAATAAGTAACTAATTAACTAATCAACTAACTAACTAACTAGCTAACTTCTAACTAACTAACTAACTAAATAACTAACTAACTAACATCTAACTAACTAACATCTAACTAACTAAACTATCTAACTAACTAATCTAACTTACTAACTAACTAACTAACCAACTAACTAACTAACCAACTAACTAACTAACCCACTAACTAACTAACTAATAAACAAACCACTATGTAACTAAGTAAGTAAGTAAGTAAGAACGTAAGTAAGTAAGTAACGAACTAACTAACTAACTAACTAACTAACTCACTCACTAACTAACTAACTCACTCACTCACTCACTCACTCACTCACTAACTAACTAACTAACTAACTAACTAATAAACTAATTAACTAACTGACTAACTCAATAACTAATTAACTAACTAACTCACAAACAAACTAACTAACTAATAAATAAACTCACTATGTAACTAAGTAACTAATTAACTAACTAACTAACAAACTAACTAACTAACTAACAAACTAGCTAACTAACTCACTCAGTCACTAACTAACTAACTAACTAAGTAAGGAAATAAATAACTAAGTACCTAAATAAATAAGTAACTAATTAACTAATTAACTAACTAACTAACTAACTAACTTCTAACTAACTAACTAACGAAATAACTAACTAACTAACATCTAACTAACTAACATCTAACTAACTAACAAACTAACTAACTAACTAACTAACCAACTAACTGACTAACCAACTAACTAACTAATAAAAAAACCACTATGTAACTAAGTAAGTAAGTAAGTAAGAACGTAAGTAAGTAAGTAAGTAAGTAACGAACTAACTAACTAACTCACTCACTCACTCACTCACTCACTCACTCACTAACTAACTAAAAAACAACAACTAACAAACTAACTAACTAACTACCTACCTATCTAACTAACTAACTAGCTAACTAACTAACTGACTGACTAACTAACTAACTAAGTAATTAACTAACAAACTAAATAAGCAACTAAACAAGTTACTAAATATCTAACTCAGTCACTAACTAACTAACTAGTTAGTTAGTTAGTTAGTTAGTTAGAGTTAGTTGTTAGTTAGTTAGTTAGTTAGTTAGTTAGTTAGTTAGTTAGTGAATGAGTGAGTGAGTGAGTGAGTGAATGAGTTAGTTAGTTAGTTAGTTAGTTAGTTAGTTTGTTAGTTTGTTAGTTTGTTAGATATATTAACAACTTGGTTAGTTGCTTCTTTAGTTTGTTAGTTAATTACTTACTTACTTACTTACTTACTTACTATTACTTACTTACTTACTTACTTACTTACTTACTTACTTACTTAGTCACTCAGTTAGTTAGTTAGGTAGTTAGTTAGTTAGGTAGTTAGTTAGTTAGTTAGTTAGTTAGTTTGTTAGTTTGTTAGTTTGTTAGGTTGTTAGTTTGTTAGTTAGTTAGTTAGTTAGTTAGTTAGATAGTTAGATAGTTAGTCAATTTTTTTGTTATTTAGTAAGTTAGTTAGTTAGTTAGTTTGTTAGTTGCTTATTTAGTTAGTTAGTCAGTTAGTTAGTGAGTTAGTTTGTTTGTTAGTTAGTTACTTAGTTATTTAGTTAATTACTTAGT
>JAPXFY010003102.1:12500-17500 GCA_030674185.1 Monoplex corrugatus
TTCACCATAGTTGGGCAATTCCATATGCGCTCCATCCCAGCCTGCCTGAAATGTTTTGGCAGACTTCTGAGATCTATGCAAAACATTTTTTTTCGCGGAAAGCTCTTGAAACACACACACACACACACACACACACACACACACACACACACACACACACACACACACACACACACACACACACACACACACACACACATACACACACACACACACACACACACACACACACACACACACACACACACACACACACACACATGGCTATAAATGGGGAAAAAGACGAAAAGCAATGGAACATTATAGAGAGCATCAATCAGAAAATGATTATAAAGTAAACAAACAAACAAACAAACAAACAAACAGACAAGCAAACAAACAAACAAACGACTGCACAACTAACAAGCCAGCCAATTTGCCAACTAATCAACCGACAAAACAGACGCAAATCCAAAACGGCAGTAAAAGAGACGACGAAGAATACAAAAAGACATTTCTGCAATATTACTAAAAAAAATATATATGAAAAAAACTGTCTGCTGGATCAGACAAACAGACATTTTACAATATTACTGTGAAAAAATATATAAGAAGCAGACATTTTACAATATTACTGTGAAAAAATATAAGAAGTAAGAAAAAATATATGAAAAAACCCCCTGTTTTCTGGATCAGACAAACAGACATTTTACAATATTATATGAAAAAAAAATATAAGAAAAACTGAACCAGAAGAACAAGAAAACCAATATAAGCGCGTATCCAACGAGACAAAACAAAACAAGCGCAAATTTTCGGCCAACTAGCCTTTGTCAAGCGCGAACGCACGGTCACAAACAGATCACAGACACCAAACAATGGATAATAAAAACGGGACTAAAAACTTCCCTGCCGCCTCGTCCAGTGGGTAAGAAATGGAATCACTGAAAGAAAAACTGTTTTCTGGATCAGACAAAAAGATAATTTGCAATATTACCGTGGAAAAAAAATGAGGAAAATTTGTATTTTCTGGATAAGGAAAAAATAATTTACAGTATTACTTGGTTAAAAAAAAAAGAGAAAACTGTTTTCTGGATCAGACAAACAGACAGGAAAATTTGTGTTTTCTGGATAAGGAAAAAATAATTTAGAGTATTACTTGGTAAAAAAAAAAAAAAGAGAGAGAAAACTGTTTTCTGGATCAGACAAACAGACAATTTACAATATCACAGTGAAAACAATATGAGAAAAACTGTATTTTCAGGACCAGACAGTATTGCCAAATGTCTAGAGAAAAGTTAAAAGTCTACCAGCGACAAAACAATATAAACAAATTTCGCAAGCACAACGTGGGCGAAGCTTTGTGTTGACTGTTTTCTTCAGAAACACAACTGCCAGACTGAGGAATTTGAACTCGCCAGGAAATTGACTTTAGTTTAAGTTTAAAAAACAAAAAACAAAAAACAAAAAAACCGCACAGACTGAAATCAGGCGTAACATTTCCAATTTCATTTTAGTTTTGTTCTTTGTTTCCTCATTGCTTTTATCTCCAGTCCACTTTTCTGTCTGTCTGTCTGTCTGTGTGTGTGTGTCTCTGTCTGTCTGTCTGTCTGTCTGTCTGTGTCTGTGTCTGTGTCTGTGTCTGTCTGTCTCTGTCTGTCTGTCTATCTGTCTGTCTGTCTTTCTGTGTCTGTCTGTGTCTTTCTGTCTGTGTCTCTCTGTCTGTGTCTGTCTGTCTGTCTGTCTCTGTCTGTCTGTCCGTCTGTCTGTCTCTGTCTGTCTGTCCGTCTGTCTCTGTCTGTCTGTCTGTCTCTGTCTGTCTGTATGTCTGTCTGTCTCTGTCTGCCTGTCTGTATGTTTTTCTGTTTGTCAACCCCCTCCCTACTCCCCTTCATTCAAATCCGTATCTGTCTGTCCCTGTTCTCTCTGTCTTTGTCTGTCTATCTGTCTGTCTGTTTCTCTCTCTCTCTCTCTGTCTGTCTCTGTCTGTCTGTCTCTCCCTCTCTCTCTGTCTGTCTCTATCTGTTCCTCTCTCTCTCTTTTCTCCTTCTCTCTATCTGTCTGTCTGTCTGTCTGCCTGTCTACCTGTCTGTCTGTCTGTCTCTCTCTCTCTCTCTCTCTCTTCTTCTCCTCTCTCTCTCTGTCTCTCTTTGTTCCTCTCTCTCTCCTTTCTCCCTCTCTCTCTGTCTGTCTGTCTGCCTGCCTGTCTCTCTCTCTCACATTCTCCCTCTCTCTGTCTCCGTCTGTATGTCTCTCTGTTTCTCTCTTTCTCTCTCTTTCTCTCTTTCTCTCTCTTTCTCTCTCTTTCTCTCTATCTGTTTCTCTCTCTCTCTCTTTCTCTCTCTCTGTTTCTCTCTCTCTGTTTCTCTCTCTCTTTCTCTCTCTCTTTCTCTCCCTCCTCTCTCTCTGTCGTTCGTTCTGTTTCTTTCTGTGTCTTCTTTGGATAAATTTGTCTGGACAACTTGAAATACAGGAACATTCTCTCAGGAGAGAGCTGGCAGACTAACCTTCACAATCAGTTCTCACAGACCGACTCGGGGGGGAGACTGGGTTGCTGGGCAATTGTCGTGTTCTTCTGGCTATAGTGTCCGTTTGTCGAGCAAGATTAACCCTTTGACTCCTGCACCCCATCCATCCACCAAATGCAAAAACTTAACCCTTTGACTCCCTCACCCCATCCACCAAACTGCAAAAACTTAACCCTTTGACTCCCTCACCCATCCACCAAACGTAAAAACTTAACCCTTTGACTCTCTCACCCCATCCACCAAATGCAAAAACGTAACCCTTTGACTCCCTCACCCCATCCACCAACTGCAAAAACGTAACCCTTTGACTCCCTCATCCCATCCACCAAATGCAAAAACTTAACCCTTTGACTCCCTCACCCCATCCATCATCCAATAATGCAAAACTTAACCCTTTGACTCCCACACCCCATCCACCAAATGTAAAAACTTAACCCTTTGACTCCCTCACCCCATCCACCAAATGCAAAAACTTAACCCTTTGACTCCCTCACTCTATCCACCAGCTTCCTGTAGGAAGCTGGTGGATAGGGTGAGGGAGTTCAAAGGGTTAAGTTTTTTGTTTGGCTAACATGGTTGGCAAAATCTTGAAATGGGAGTAAGATGGGCAGCAAAACAACAGGCCAGAATGGTAGGGGTTGGTAGGGTGACGTTAGTTAAGACGAGACGAAGGTTGCAGGCGATTGACAGACGTCGTGTTAATGGAATGCCATTCGTTTAAAACGGTTTTTTTTTTTTTTTTTTCTATTTTAGCGTTCATCTCCTCTGAGCATTCTTGATAGCATTTTACAATCATGAAACGATAGCAATTGATACCCTTCTCAATTAAGTCACGTGATCCGAAATACACAATTAACCCTTAGACACCCGCACTAAATCCCCCTCCCTCCGGCATCCTTCATGTAATGTTGCGGGCTGGGGATGAATTCGAGATAACATGATCTGGAGTCCACGGTTTTATCAGACGAACCAAAAAGGCACGCACTTAGTTTGCATATAACAAAAACCTACGACAACAAAGAAGATGGCGTGCATGGACAGACACATTCTGTAGAAAAGTTCACTGACGTAGGTAAGCAAGGCTACAGAGAGAGAGAGAGGAGAGAGAGAGAGAGAGAGAGAGAGAGAGAGAGAGAGGGGGGGGGGGGGGGGAGACACAGATAGACAGACAGAGAGAGGGAGAAGAGAGAGAGAGAGAGAGAGACAGACAGAGAGAGGCATACAGACGGAGACAGAAAGAGGGAGAATGTGAGAGAGAGGGGGAGAGAGGGAGAGAGAGAGACAGGCAGGCAGACAGACAGACAGACAGACAGACAGAGAGAGAGAGGGAGAAAGGAGAGAGAGAGAGAGGAACAGAGAGAGAGAGAGAGAGAAGAAGAAGAAAAGGGAGAGAGAGAGAGAGAAAGAGACAGACAGACAGGTAGACAGACAGACAGGTAGACAGAGAGAAGGAGAAAGGAGAGAGAGGAATAGAGAGAGAGAGATAGACAGAGAGAGGGAGAGAAAGAGAGAGAGCGAGACAGAGAGACAGACAGACAGAGACAGAGAGAGAACGAGACAGACAGACAGAGAGAGAGACAGAGAGACAGACAGAGAGAGAACAGAGACAGAGAGAGACACACAGAGAGCGAGACAGAGAGAGAAACAGAGAGAGAAACAGAGAGAGACACAGAGAGAGCGAGACAGAGAGAGACACAGAGAGAGCGAGACAGAGAGAGACACAGAGAGAGCGAGACAGAGAGAGACACAGAGAGAGCGAGACAGAGAGAGACACAGAGAGAGCTAGACAGAGAGAGAAACAGAGAGAGACACAGAGAGAGCGAGACAGAGAGAGACACAGAGAGAGCGAGACAGAGAGAGACACAGAGAGAACGAGACAGAGAGAGAGACAGAGAGAGAAACAGAGAGAGACACAGAGAGAGCGAGACAGAGAGAGACACAGAGAGAGCGAGACAGAGAGAGACACACAGAGAGCGAGACAGAGAGAGACAGAGAGAGAAACAGAGAGAGACACAGAGAGAGCGAGACAGAGAGACAGACAGAGAGAATAGAAAGAAAAAAGGACAGAAAGACAATGCAAATATAATAATGGTCACCGCCTTGCTCTCTTTGTCCTCTTCTGAGTCACAGTCTGTTTGTCCATCCGTGCTTAAAAGCACTTGCTCACTAAAGCGGCCCCGTACTCCCCCTCCCCCTCCCCCTCCCCCCCACCCCCACCCTCACTCCCCCGTCTCCTTCCACCTGGATAGTCTTTCAGGGGTGGGGGATGGGGGGGGGGGAGGCAATTTGCTGTGGTCAATATCAGGTCTTTGAACTGATACGGTGGAGCCATCGGTCTGTTTACGTTTCATGAGTAATCTCTGAGGGTGATCACAGTAACTCCCCCCCCCCCCCCCCATGGGGATGCTGGGGGCTCTTTCTGTATAAATAGTATCCCCGCCTTCTGGAAATTCTGTGCTAGAAATTTCCTCTTTTCTGTCGCTCTCTTAGTTT
>JAPXFY010003103.1:0-5000 GCA_030674185.1 Monoplex corrugatus
CGCCCCTGTTAGCCAACCACCCACCTAATCTACAATACCAAAACAAACCACCACCCACCACCACTTTTAACATCCCCAACACCACCACTACCACCGCCACTAACACCACCCACCACCACCACTAACATCACCCACCACCACCACTAACACCACCACTTTTAACATCTACACCAACCCCAACACGTACCACCACCGCCACCACCACTTTTGACATCTCCAACACCACCGCCACTTCCACCACCACTACCACCACCACCACCACTTTTGACATCTCCAACACCACCACCACCGCCACTACCACCACCCACTACCACCACCACTTTTAACATCTACACCAACCCCAACACGTACCACCACCACACCACCACCACTTTTGGCATCTCCAACACCACCACCACCGCCACTACCACCACAAACTATCCTCCCTATTAGTTCAGCAGCCCCCACCTCCTCTCTGTTACCCCCATCCTTGAAAACGTCACACACGAACACCTCACCGTGCGACCAGCAGCGAAGTTGTGTTCGTCCATCAGCGCCTTGGTGGACCTCTTCATCTTGCCTTTCTTGGAGCGTAGCGAGGCGTCCGTGAACTTTTGGCAGAAGTAGGTGCCGAAGTGAACATCGTCGCCACAACCGCCCCACTTGAAGGAGCCCACAGGGGCCGTGTTGGGCAACACCCCGCAGCTGCACTTGGTGGTCACCCCGATGCTGCAAGACCTGGCCATGGTGTGCACCAAGGCTGCTGAGGCGATCCCGTACACATAAGCCTTCTCTCTTGTCCCTGCAACAAAGGACAGGCAGTCACGATCCCAATTCTTCGTTCAAACTTCTATTGTGTCAAACTCGAATGTTTGCTTTTGCTTGTTTGTTTGTTTGTTTGTTTGTTCGTTCGTTATTTCTTTTAACGTCTATTCAAATAAGTGCTTTTAGACGGTGAAAAAAAAAGGAGTAGGTGGGACTTACAGGTATAAAACAATCGGGCTGAATCAAAGAAAACGACATATGGGACTGTGCAGTAAATGCCTAGCAATGTGTAAATACAAAGTGAAATCAGTATGTTTCTGTTTTAAATTTGTAAACGATGCAGGGAAATAAGGTATCATTTGCTGACAACAAAAAAGGTGTTTAATTGTTATATAATCATTACAGATACATTTGATGGTTTTACTGAATTTAGTTCGAAGTGAGTTGAGAGATAAAGTTATTTGTAATCTCGTAAAACCCTGGTAATTTACGATGAAGGGGCGAAGGTCACGTTGAGCTTTTACTGTGTTTTCTAATTAAGCATTCATTTCACGTTCAGAGAGTGGTAATTCAAGTTTAGTACTGCCAGCCCTGTTCAATGCTGCACTTTGTTTGTTTGTTCTTGGAAACGTGTATGCACACTGTGCAGGCAAATGCTTGATGTACAGTCTGCATTCTCCGTCTTTGGTGGTCGTGCACGCTGGGTGTTGCCATGTTCTAATAACCTTCAATCACTGACATGTCCCGAACGAGCTTTTTAATCAACGTGCACATTTGATGTTTTAGTGTCCTCAGTTATGCTTACATTTGTATTCATGTATTTTCTGAGTGGTAAACTCGACGGAGTGGTCAACGCAAGGAGCATTTCTTTAGATTATGTGCACGAATGCATTGATATCTGTACTTAATTTTTCTTTTTTTTTTTTTTTACCTGTCGAAGTTGTGTGTGTTTTAAAACAGGTTATAGTCCTGATGTGGCTCTGCGCAGTCGGCTGGGCTTTAAACAAAAATAACAAAAACAATGACAATGCCCATAGACACTCAGTGTATACAGACATGTAACAAATCAACTACCAAACCATTAAAATCGTAATATGCAGAAGATAAATATAGTAAAAAATAAAGTCTTCCTGTTCAACATAATACAAGATTGAGAGAGAGAGAGAGAGAGAGAGAGAGAGAGAGAGAGAGAGAGAGAGAGAGAGAGAGAGAGAGAGAAACTGAAACTGAAACTGAAACTGAAAATGGTTTATTGCCATTGACATTTTTGTTCTTGTGGCAAGGAGCATAAAACAAAGTCATTAAATTTTTCGGCGACGTTTTCTCGAAACAAAGATTTATAAATATAGTCATGGCTGACATTACATCGATTTGAATTTTTTTCCTAAAGATGAAAAAAAATTGAACGGAAAAAGTTAAACAAAATGTTGAACAAAAAGTTAAACAAAAAGTTGAAGAAACAGTTGACCACCCGACATAATTAGTCATATAAGTAAGAGGAAGACCCAAATTCGGCAAATAAACATAAGAACAGTATAAAGTGATATCTTCACTGGAGATAAACTTACATTAATTTAAAAAGTTGAACAAAAAGTTGAAGAAACAGTTAACCACCCGACATAATTAGTCATATAAGTAAGAGGAAGACCCAAATCCGGCAAATAAACATAAGAACAGTATAAAGTGATATCTTCACTGAAGATAAACTTACATTAATTTATTGCTGTGTTGTTTTCTTTCTCCGACTTTCCCAAGCAAGGGCGATAAATTTCGTGAGGGATTTTTGATAGTTTTCATCTTCAGTCATGAGTATTCTGGTAATGACCCTTTGACTCGAAATGTCCTCATAAAAGATTATACATTTTTGTCGTATATAATTATTCGAGAGAGAGAAAGAGAGAGACAGACAGACAGATAGAGAGACAGACAGACAGACAGAGAGACAGAGAGAGAGACACATAGAGACAGAGACACAGAGAGAGACAGAGAAATAGAGAGAGAGACAGATGCCATATATACACGGTGAAATGAACAGCAAGTGCTCATCTAAGTGTTTATACTCGCAATCTCAGGTCTGGGAATCAAAGTACACAAATTCAGAGGAAAATTCCAGGGTTGCTCGAGAAGAATTTGGAGAAAAAAAAACAAAAAACAAAGAGAAAAAAAAAACAAACAAACAAACAAACTGCGTAAACCGTTACGTCTTTGTCAACGACGGTGAGGATACCGGGTTGACGTAGACAATGGTCTCAACGGACAACGCATACCTACCTAACTGGACGACTCTTATGAACAGACATCTTCAACAGACGACAATGGAGATGACAGACACAACACGTGTGTCCATTACATAAACTTGAACAACGTAAAGCAAAGAAATATACATACACCCGTTTACTCTTTACACAGAGCAATGGCATTCGGATTCCTAACCTGAGTTTCCAAACATATGATTAAAACAGTAACAGACGACCAAAGTAATGCAAGTACGCTGGCTTATAAACACACAGACAAAGCACAGGAAAACTGAACTATGAACACACATGTATACACACACACACACACACACCTTGATCGAACATTGTCTGTTTACATGTTGCTTACTATTTTCTCTACTTGTGTGTGTGTGTGTGTGTGTGTGTGTGTGTGTGTGTGTGTGTGTGTGTGTGTGTGTGTGTGTGTGTGTGTGTGTGTGTGTGTGTGTGTATGTGTGTGTGTGTGCGTGCGCGCGCGCGTGTTCATGTGTGTGCGTTTGTCTTGTTCTGTTTGTGTTTATTTGTTTGTTTGTTATTTGAAAAGCGAAGACAGTTTTCTTAACTTGCCATTAAAAATAGTAGGTAATGTTTAACAATGAGTTCGACACTTGTTGGCACCGCCCAAAGCCTTCGGACACTCCCCCCCCCCCCTCTTTTTCCCTGGCCCACTTTCTGCACCGTTCCTGTATCATTACATGGACGCCGCTTATTTGGGAGTTTCCGACACATGTCCACACCTACGATACAGGTCACCATCAGAACAGTGCATGACGGGCCACAGAATCTGTGAACAGCTTTTCACACTGCAATGGTGATGACAATGGGGTTGACAGTGATCATGCCATGGACTTCCATTTCGGACTGAGATAGCGTAGCAACGCTGTACTTTATACGTTTACTGTCATGACGCCCTAGAGACAACCAGACCCGAGAGATACGGACACCTGTAGTACTGGTAAGGATATTTTGAGCAACACCCTCAATGACGCATCCCTAAAGTAGATATTAAGACTCGACTGTATGATCCCAGTCTTGCCAGTGAGAAGGATCCGGTAGGGGACGACAAACTCCCCAAATGACTGACTTCTTGCTGTAGAGTGTTGTCATACCGCATCCAGAAGAAGGCCTTGTGTTTGATGCGTATTGTGAGCGTAGCTCCACATACGCTGGCTATTTCATACGCAGCTACTCATTTAAACGATGGACTTAACTGCATGATCTCAATCTGTACACCCGGTTTGCAGCAAGAGGTGACTCACCCCACCTGATGAAGGCTTCTCCTTTAAAAGATGGATTTAACTGCATGATCTCAATCTGTACACCCGGTTTGCAGCAAAAGGTGACTCACCCCACCTGATGAAGGCTTCTCCTTTAAAAGATAGACTTAACGGCATGATCTCAATCTGTACACCCAGTTTGTAGCAAAAGGTGACTCACTCCACCTGATGAAGGCTTCTCCTTTAAAAGATGGACTTAACTGCATGATCTCAATCTCTATACCCAGTTTGTAGCAAAAGGTGACTCACCCCACCTGATGAAGGCTTCTCCTTTAAGAGATAGACTTAACTGCATGATCTCAATCTCTACACCCGGTTTGCAGCAAAAGGTGACTCACTCCACCTGATGAAGGCTTCTCCTTTAAAAGATGGACTTAACTGCATGATCTTAATCTCTACACCTGGTCTGCAGCAAAAGGTGACTCATTCCACCTTGATGAAGGCCTCACGGGGAGGCTGGAAGACTGTGGCGGCGCCAACCAACGTCGACCTTGGAATGTAATCTTCTGGTAACATTTGTAGCCTCTGTTGTGTTCGGAACATCTGAAGGAAAAATCTTGTCCAGCTGCCATGTTCTCTGCTGTTCTTGGGAGCTTGATGCTGTCGTCATTCTCTTTCTTTCTTTCTTTCTTTTTTTTTTTTTTAATAATCGCACTAATTTTCTTTGCCATTGTGAAGACTTTGTCGAGTCACCATAGGCTTAGGCACCTAACAGACCTTGCCA
>JAPXFY010003103.1:12500-23250 GCA_030674185.1 Monoplex corrugatus
ACAGTGAAAGCAAGCAAGCATTCTTCTTACGTCTATTGGAGCAGACAGATGTTAAAGGTGATGTTATGCGAGCAGACCACTTCTACACCTATACAGACTGAACAGTTTAAAATATACCAGTGGTTCTTTCTGCTTGAACAAACAAACAAAAAAGACGCCGAAATCTGTTTTTCAGTCGGCTGTCTGTCTATCTGTCCATCTGTCTGAGTTCTCTGTCTTTTTGTATTGCTATTCTTCTTTCGTTTGTTGTCTTCATGGTCAGGCCAAAGTTGGTGGTGAACGTTGACCGTGCTTTTGTTTGTTTGTTTGCTTTTTCTCTGAGGTTGGAGTTTGTTCAAGAGAGATTTATAGCGTTGGAAAAATCCACATGTCATCATCATCATCGTCATCATGTCTCCTGCCGCATTGTGATGGCGATCATTGCCCTCCATATGTATCTATCCCTTGTTGCCGCGAGCACAACTTCCACTCTCTCTATCCTCAGCCACCCTGCAAGTCCGTCCATTATTTCATCCCTGGGTCTACCTGGTGCTCTCTTCCCCTCCAGTTTTCCTGTTGTGACCAGGCGCTCCAATTCCCCTTTCCTCATAAAATGGCCTATAAGTGTTGCCTGTCCTTTCCTAATCTTCCTTATCAATGGTCTTCTCGTGTCTGCCTCCATCAAGACTGTCTCATTTGTTTTCTTTGCTGTCCATGGAACTCTCAACATTCTTCTTAGAAACCACATCTCGGCTGCCTCAATCTTATTCTGGCTTTGCTTGTTGACTGTGCACGCCTCACAACCGTATAACGTTATCGGTTCTATATAACATTCAAGAACTCCACATGTGCTCCACCCAAATCTGCCAGCAGTTATCTGGCAGACTCCCTAAGCCTGCGCAAAACTCTATGTGCTGCAAGGTCCATGTCTCCTACTGCTCCACTTGTGTCCACTCCTCCGTGAACATGGAGGAGTAGACACAAGTGGAGCAGTAGGAGACATAGAGGAGTGGACACAAGTGGAGCAGTAGGAGACATAGAGGAGTGGACACAAGTGGAGCAGTAGGAGACATAGAGGAGTGGACACAAGTGGAGCAGTAGGAGACATAGAGGAGTGGACACAAGTGCAGCAATAGGAGACATGGAGGAGTAGACACAAGTGGAGCAGTAGGAGACATGGAGGAGTAGACACAAGTGGAGCAGTAGGAGACATGGAGGAGTAGACACAAGTGGAGCAGTAATACACATGGAGGAGTGGACACAAGTGGAGCAGTAGGAGACATAGAGGAGTGGACACAAGTGGAGCAGTAGGAGACATAGAGGAGTGGACACAAGTGGAGCAGTAGGAGACATAGAGGAGTGGACACAAGTGCAGCAATAGGAGACATGGAGGAGTAGACACAAGTGGAGCAGTAGGAGACATGGAGGAGTAGACACAAGTGGAGCAGTAGGAGACATAGAGGAGCAGACACAAGTGGAGCAGTAGGAGACATAGAGGAGTGGACACAAGTGGAGCAGTAGGAGACATAGAGGAGTGGACACAAGTGGAGCAGTAGGAGACACGGAGGAGTGGACACAACTGGAGCAGTAGGAGACACGGAGGAGTGGACACAACTGGAGCAGTAGGAGACATGGAGTGGACACAAGTGGAGCAGTAGGAGACATAGAGGAGCGGACACAAGTGGAGCAGTAGGAGACATAGAGGAGTGGACACAAGTGGAGCAGTAGGAGACATAGAGGAGTGGACACAAGTGGAGCAGTAGGAGACATAGAGGAGCGGACACAAGTGGAGCAGTAGGAGACATAGAGGAGTGGACACAACTGGAGCAGTAGGAGACATAGAGGAGTGGACACAAGTGGAGCAGTAGGAGACATAGAGGAGTGGACACAAGTGGAGCAGTAGGAGACATAGCGGAGTGGACACAACTGGAGCAGTAGGAGACATAGAGGAGTGGACACAAGTGGAGCAGTAGGAGACATAGAGGAGTGGACACAAGTGGAGCAGTAGGAGACATAGAGGAGTGGACACAACTGGAGCAGTAGGAGACATAGAGGAGTGGACACAAGTGGAGCAGTAGGAGACATAGAGGAGTGGACACAAGTGGAGCAGTAGGAGACATGGAGTGGACACAAGTGGAGCAGTAGGAGACATAGAGGAGCGGACACAAGTGGAGCAGTAGGAGACATAGAGGAGTGGACACAAGTGGAGCAGTAGGAGACATAGAGGAGTAGACACAAGTGGAGAAGTAGGAGACATAGAGGAGTGGACACAAGTGGAGCAGTAGGAGACATAGAGGAGTGGACACAAGTGGAGAAGTAGGAGACATAGAGGAGTGGACACAAGTGGAGAAGTAGGAGACATAGAGGAGTGGACACAAGTGGAGCAGTAGGAGACATAGAGGAGTGGACACAAGTGGAGCAGTAGGAGACATGGAGGAGTGGACACAAGTGGAGAAGTAGGAGACATAGAGGAGTGGACACAAGTGGAGCAGTAGGAGACATAGAGGAGCGGACACAAGTGGAGAAGTAGGAGACATAGAGGAGTGGACACAAGTGGAGCAGTAGGAGACATAGAGGAGTGGACACAAGTGGAGCAGTAATAGACATAGAGGAGTGGACACAAGTGGAGCAGTAGGAGACATAGAGGAGTGGACACAAGTGGAGCAGTAGGAGACATAGAGGAGTGGACACAAGTGGAGCAGTAGGAGACATAGAGGAGTGGACACAAGTGGAGCAGTAGGAGACATAGAGGAGTGGACACAAGTGGAGC
Source organism: Monoplex corrugatus (assembly GCA_030674185.1). NCBI lineage: Eukaryota > Metazoa > Mollusca > Gastropoda > Littorinimorpha > Ranellidae > Monoplex > Monoplex corrugatus. The sequence goes on from JAPXFY010003103.1 coordinate 15,250, forward strand.
AGTAGGAGACATAGAGGAGTGGACACAAGTGGAGCAGTAGGAGACATAGAGGAGTAGACACAAGTGGAGCAGTAATAGACATGGAGGAGTGAACACAAGTGGAGCAGTAGGAGACATGGAGGAGTGGACACAAGTGGAGCAGTAGGAGACATAGAGGAGTGGACACAAGTGGAGCAGTAATAGACATAGAGGAGTGGACACAAGTGGAGCAGTAGGAGACATGGAGGAGTAGACACAAGTGGAGCAGTAGGAGACATAGAGGAGTGGACACAAGTGGAGCAGTAGGAGACATGGAGGAGTAGACACAAGTGGAGCAGTAGGAGACGTGGAGGAGTGGACACAAGTATTCTATCATTGTTTCCATCGTTGTAAAATAAAGATCAATCAGTCAATGTCTTAATTTTTCTGGTCACCATCTCTTGTCTTCGATAATCATTTCATAGCACACAAAAGGCGTACACGTGAATTCTGCCTTTATCTGTTTCCATTTTAGGGCATGTGACCGGAACTCATGAAAACCGTCAAAGTCTGTATAAAGTGTGTATAACGAATAGTGGTTTCTCTCTCTTCTCTGAGGACAACTGATGGTATTTATAAAGCACTCGTGTGTACTAATCCGCACTTACAAACCAACAAAGGTGTAGACACGGGAGAGAGAAAGAGAGAGAGAGAGAGGAGAGAGAGAGAGAGAGAGAGAGAGAGAGGAGAGAGAGAGAGAGTTAAAAGAGACACACACAAAGAGACAGAGAGAGTGTATGTTTAAAAGACAAAGAGAGAGAGTGAGGCAGGGACAGAGACTGAGAGAGAGAGAGAGAGAGAGAGAGAGAGAGAGAGACAGAGACAGACAGAGTTAAAAGAGAGAAAAACAGAGAGAGAGAGAGAGTGTGTGTGTGTGTGTGAGAGAGAGAGAAAGTGTGTTAAAAGAGAAAGAGAGAGACAGAGTTAAAAGACAGAGACAGAGAGAGAGAGTTGTGAGTTAAACGAGAAAGAGAGAGAGAGAGAGAGAGACAGACAGACAGACAGACAGACAGAGAGAGAGAGAGAGAGAGAGAGAGAGAGAGTGAGTTAAAAGAGAGACACACACAAAGAGACAGAGAGAGTGATTGTATGTTAAAAGACAAAGAGAGAGAGAGAGAGAGAGAGAGAGAGAGAGAGGCAGGGACAGAGACTTAGAGAGAGAGAGAGAGAGAGAGACAGACAGACAGACAGAGTTAAAAGAGAGAGAAACAGAGAGACAGAGAGAGAGTGTGTGTGTGTGAGAAAGAGAGAGTGTGTGTTAAAAGAGAAAGAGAGAGACAGAGTTAAAAGAGAGAGACAGAGAGAGAGAAAGTTGTGAGTTAAACGAGAAAGAGACAGAGAGAGACAGACAGACAGACAGAGACAGAGAGAGAGAGTGAGTTAAAAGAGAGACACACAAAAAGAGACAGAGAGAGAGTGTGTATGTTAAAAGACAAAGAGAGAGAGAGTGGCAAGGACAGAGACTTAGAGAGAGAGAGACAGACAGAGACACAGAGAGAGAGAAACAGAGAGAGAGAGAGAGTTAAAAGAGAGAGAGAGAGATCGGGAGACAGCGACAGAGACAGAGAGACAGAGAAGGAGAGTAAAAAGAGAGGGGGAGATCGTGAGACAGACAGACAGACAGAGAGAGAGAGAGAGAGGAGAAAGAAAAGACACAGACAGACAGACAGACACACAGAGAGGGGGGAAGGGAAGGAGACAGTTAAAAGACGGGGGGGAGAGATGGTGGGACAGAGAGAGACACACACACACACATACAGACAGACAGACAGACAGACATGGAGAATGACAATGATGTTATATTTTCCAACGATAACAAGTTATTTCAAGTTCAAAATCATATTGCCTATAGCCCAGCCGACTACTAGAGCCATATCAGGGCTAACATCACGTCAAAAACGACCCGTTAAGATAAAAACAAACCCAAACAAAAAAAAACAGTTAAAAACCATTCTCACCGTTAACCTTGCAAGTCTAAAATGCAATTAAATGGTAACAGTTATTAGCTATACACCATTTCTCAAAGTTGCCGTTGCGACGTTACATACTTGGCTAGACCTAAAACTATTAGGGGAAACAATCAATCATTCAAGACATACTACACAAGGAAATCAAAGATCACAGCGATTGTTGCGTTTGATAGGGACAGGAGACTTATAGACAGTAAACTAGTAATTAGTGTGTTTTTGTCTTCATGTGTGTGTGTGTGTGCATGCGTGTGTGTGTGTGTGTGTTTGTGTGTGCGTGCACGTGCGAGTACGTGAAAGAGAGGGGTAAAGAAAACGAGAGAAAGAGAGAGAGAGAGACAGAGAGGAGAGAGACAGAGAGAGAGACAGACAGACAGACAGAGACAGAGAGACAGACAGACAGACAGACAGACGGAGACAGAGACAGACAGACAGACAGACAGACGGAGAGAAGAGAGACAGACAGACAGACAGACAGAGAGAGAGAGATACACACACATAGAGAAAGAGAGAGAGAGAGAGAGAACAAACAGACAGACAGACAGAGAGAGAGAGAGAGAGAGAAAGAAAGAGACAGAGACAGAGAGAGAGACACACACAGAGAGACAGAGACAGACAGACAGACAGACAGAGAGAGACAGAGACATAGAGAGACATAGAGAAAGAGAGAGAGGTTAAAGCCAAGGCCAGCAAGAAAGTGCCGGAAAATCACCCAACTGTTCACAGAATTGTTACTCTTCCCCTCCCCCCTCCCACCTCCCCCAATCACCCCACCCCACCCCACATTCTGTGCCCAGCCCCACCACACACACACACCCTACCACACCACACCTTCTGCAACAAAACACTTCACCACAGCCCACTTCATTTTCAAACCACCACCACCACCACCTCCCCATTAGCCGTTACAGTAGGCCCACCCAACCCAACACCCACCCACACACCCAAACCACCCGTTCACCTCACGTCTGTATCTGATGGTGGTGGAAATGTTAAAAAGGGTGGGCAGGGCAGGGCAGGGCAGGGCAGGAGGAAGGGCCGTCATCAGGCCCACCTAATAACGCCTTGTGAGCCATTCACGGCTTCCCGTACCCCGGGTAGCTATTTTGCCAGTACCCCGACACAAGCCTGTGAATACAGTGTTTTGTAGTTGTTCACTATGGGGGTGGCTCACATTCAATTACGACCACTCTTGAAAGGCGCTAACCCCGGACAAAGATCCAAAAGGAGGGGGTGGGGGGGGGGGAGAGAAGGGGAAAAAAAAATGTCTCGCCACTTTCACTAGGACACGCACGTACTATGTGTACGACTAACGAGACCGTTAGATGTTTTTGCGGCATAATCGATTAGTACGTTACCATATACATATATATAACAGTGACTTTCAGATCTGGTGAATATCTTTGTGGAGACTTCTTCTTCATCTTCCCTTAACTCCGTGATGAGTCAGTGGAGCGCCGCACTAAAGAACTGTTTGCCAGATTCTACCAGCTCTGTCGATTGTGTGCCAAAGCCTGGGTCTCTCTGTCCATTCTGCAATGTTGTAATTCCATCGTTTTGTTTAAAGTTATGTCTTTCCTCCGTCTTTTCCCTCAACAGTTCCATGGAGGACTGCTCTAGCAAGGCCACAGGATCTTGTTACATGGCCATACCTGGAGGACTGGTCTAGTAAGGCCACAGGATCTGTTACATGGCCATACTGGAGGACTGCTCTAAGCAAGGCCACAGGATCTTGTTACATGGCCATACCTGGAGGACTGGTCTAGTAAGGCCACAGGATCTTGTTACATGGCCATACCTCGAGGACTGGTCTAGTAAGGCCACAGGATCTTGTTACATGGCCATACTGGAGGAACTGCTCTAAGCAAGGCCACTGGATCTTGTTACATGGCCATACCTGGAGGACTGCTCTAAGCAAGGCCACAGGATCTTGTTACATGGCCATACCTGGAGGACTGCTCTAAGCAAGGCCACTGGATCTGTTACATGGCCATACCTGGAGGACTGCTCTAAGCAAGGCCACAGGATCTTGTTACATGGCCATACCTGGAGGACTGCTCTAAGCAAGGCCACAGGATCTTGTTACATGGCCATACCTGGAGGAATGCTCCAAGCAAGGCACAGGATCGTGTTACATGGCCATACCTCGAGGACTGCTCTAAGCAAGGCCACAGGATCTTGTTACATGGCCTACCTGGGGATGCCAAAGCAAGGCCCAGGGTCGGTTTAATGGGCCCTCCGGGGGACGCTCTAAAAAGGCCACAGGTTTTTACAGGCCTACCTGGAGGGCTCTAAGCAAGGCCAAGGATTGTTTCATGGCATACCTGCAGGAACTGGTTTTGCAATACCCAGGGTCTTTCATCCCCTTGCAGGACCTCTAAGCAAGGCCAAAGGTCTTTTCAGGCCATACCTAAAAAGGGGGTCTAGCAAAACCAAGGTCTTTTACATGGGGGGGCCAAATCGGACTGGCTGCAAAACCAGGTCTTTTTACATGGCCTCCGCAGGCGGCTACAAACCACGGAAATTTTAAAAGGCCAACTGCAGGGCGGTTAGAAACCACTGGTCGTTACATGGGGGCCAACCTGGGGGATGGGGCAAAAAGGCCCTGGGGTTTTTTACATGGCCATACCGGAGGCGCTTAAGCAGGCCATGGCTTGTTAAACCGGCCTACCTCGAGCTGCTCTACAAGGCCCAGGTCGTTCATGGCCAAAAGGGGATGCTTAAAAAAGCCCCAGGGCTGTTACCCTGGCCCAAAACCCGGAGGGGTGCCTAAAAAGGCCCCATCTTGTTTCATGGCCCCCTACCGGAGGATGCCCAAAGGCCACGGGGGCTTTTAATGGCCTACCGGAGGAGGTCTAAAAAGGCCAAAAGGTTTGTTACATGGCCATACCTTGGAGGGGCCCAAAGCAAGGCCACAGGATCTTGTTACTGGCCATACCCCGGGGATGCCCGCAAGGCCACAGGATCGTGTCTGGGCCTACCGGGGACGCCTAAGCAAGGCCCAGGGCTTTTACATTGGGCCAACCGGGGACGCCAAGCAAGGCCAAGGTCTTTTAATGGCCAATGGAGGTCCTAACAAAAGGCCCAGGGGCTTGTTTAAAGGCCTCCTGGAGGGTGGCTAAAAGCCACAGGATCTTTACATGGGCCATACCTGGAGGGGTGCCTAACAAGGCCACGGATCTTTTACTGGCCACCTGGAGGGCCCCTAAGCAAGGCCCAGGATCTGTTCATGGCCAACCCCAAATTTTATATTTTTTTTTACAGCTGCTTGGGAAAATTTTTTATTAGTTTCCCAGTGTATTGTGCTTATTTTCTTTGTTAACAAAATTTTTATGGTTGGGGTTTTTTTTCCCCAAATCGGGCCCACAGATCCAGTCAACAACAACAGGAAATGGGTATCCCGACATGAACTGATAATTCAGTCAAATTTTTTTCTTTCAAAATTTCCGGGTTTAAAAACAGTAAGGTTTAAAAGTTGTGAATTGCTTACAACCTTCCGATTTTTTTTACAAGTTAGCTGAAAATAATAAAAAATTTTTAAAAAAAGGGCTTCAATTTTGTTGTTACAATTTAAAAAAAATTTACCGAAAAAAAAGAGGGGTTTTCTGGTTAAAAATTTCAATTTTCGTGTTCTGACTTTTGTTGGCCCGGGGGGTGGTCCAGATTGAGTAATCTCGGGTTACACGCTAGAAAATTTTGAAAATATTTTATTTTCAGAAACAAGCGATAGACAACAAACACGTTTCCCCCCCTTATCGACAGTCGGAAAAAAGGACCATCGTCAGGGGGTTTGGTGGCAGGACTTACTTTTTAATGGGCAGTTGAATCCACCGGAAAGTGGATTTAAAAAAAAATTTTTAAATGTCTTTTTGTGCATAAAAAAGACACCAAAAACAATCACACAATTCAAAACCTAGGAATAAAATCTTATTGTGAGATAAGAAATCCATATCACATCCCCTCATCATCACCTTATAAATCATACACATTATATCATCACCATTATCATCGTGCCTGCAAGTACATTTCCCACCCTCTCGTCCTCAGCCTGAAGTGACTAAGTCCGTCCCCCAAATTTTCTCCCGGGCCGGGTTTTTTTCCCCCATTTCCTGTTGCGACCAGGTACCAATTTCTCTTTTCCCATGAAAAGTCCTATAAACGTTGCTGTCTTTTCCTAATTTTTTAAAAAATGATTTTGTGTCCCCCCCTTCAAACTGTTTTTCCTAATTTTCGTATTAAGTTTTTCCCGTGCTGCCTCTTTCAAAATTTCTCGTTTTTTTTCTTTGTGCCAGAAAGGAGAAATTTTCAAAAAAAAAATAAAAAAACCCCAAAAAAAAAAAAGGGAAAGTCTCAGGTGGCAATAAGGCAATGACTATTTTTAGTTGCATCCATTTCAGTTTATAATATCATATTAATTTATGATTTTTTTTTTTCTTCAGAAATACATATCCCCAAAGAATATTACCCTTTAGTTTCTCCGACCACTTAAGGCAACAGTTCAGCTTAATATCATCAAATCTAGTGTCTCAAAGTAAGTTTTGTACCCTTTTGCAACACTATCATTATTGTTATTGCACTGGGTACATTCAAAATGTTACTATTGTTGTTTTTTAATATGAGTGCTAAATGTTTGAAAAAAGGGAAGATTGTTTCCGATCTCTCAGATCAACACACGTACAATCGTCCGTGCCTGAACACACGCAGAGCACTAAATACGCACGCTTTGATTTTCTTGTAACCCATGTCGGTGTTTCCGGTTATTTTTGTTTAAAGCCCAGCCGACTGCGTAGAGCCACATCAGGGCTTTCAATTCGTTTCAAAAAAATACCATTCAACAGGGAAAAAAAAAAAAAAATTAAGTAACATTTTTTTGCCCGAAATTTTTAGGGGTCGGGGTACTGTTTTAAATGAAAGATCCCCCCGGCATCCCCCTTGGGGTTCGGGGCTTAAGGATAACAAAAAATCAGGGACTCTCCAAAACAGGGGGAAAATGGGGGGAAAGGGAAAAACCAGGTAGACCCAGGGAGAAAATATGGGCAAAATTTGAGGGTGGTGAGGAGAGAGGGGTGGAAGAGTCTTGCGGCGACAAGGGATAGACGCTAGGAGGGCCAATGATCGCCAAAAGCCATGTGGAGGGAATGACAAAATAATAAAATAATAATTACAATATTTTATAGCGCAAAATCTTGATGAAAAACAAAACTAAGCGCTGATGATGATTGGAGAGATGATGAGTTGATGATATGATGATGTGAAGATTGTGGTCTCCAAATGGGGCCCGACTCAAGTTGACCAACCGAGTAGTCTGAAAAGTCCCTACTTTCCCGTATACTAAAATAATAATAAAAAATTACAATTTTTATATGCGCAAAATTTGAAAAAACAAATCAAAAGGGTGAAAAACACACACCGCACGCACGCAAACACCCCCACGCAGCACCGCACCCACCCCAACGCAACCACCACACCACCACAAAACAACAGGGTATAAATGGGGAGAAAAAAAAAAAACCATGGAAAAAAATAGAGGCATTTTATACAAATATATTACAAGTACCCCCAAGCGGAAAGGCTGCAGAGGGGATTGATGAGGTCAGGGTTTTATGAGAGGAGAAAAGGGGGAGTTTTTTAGAGCGGGGCTTTAAGGGACAAAAGTAGGTTGGACGGCGGGGAGGAAGTTTTTCAAAACCAAATGGAATTTGATGAAATGGGACCAACACTCAACTGTGTTCATTTAACCCCCCAGTGACAGCACCCGTCACCGGGTTTAGGGGAGACAGAAACAATAAAACCCCAAAGAGAAATTGGTACTGTTTGTTTGCGGGCAGTCCCCCAAAATTAAAATGCCCTGCCCCCTGCCCCCTGCAGTCTCCAATATTGGGGGAGGGGGGGGGGGGGGTATGTCGTATTCCATAGGTCACATCCACCCCCCCACTCTCCTTTTACTGTCATTTCAAGATTTTGCCAACAACATTGTTGTTGTTGTTGTGTTGTTTTTTTTGTTATCTTTAAAACG